>QTSX02000837.1:221717-246521 GCA_014839935.2 Entomophthora muscae | reverse complement strand
CTCTTCATCTCTACTCACTATTGCAGTTATTTAGCTTAGCTTTATACCAGGTTAACTAAAGCTTACCACACCAGAATTCCTGGGACTCTTTTTTATTGCTGATCTTGTTAATTGAAAGTAACAGAAAGACCCACTTTTCAATCTAGGGCTTATAGCTAGCTCTTCAGGCCTGACCAAAGTGGGATACATGTCTCCTGCTTCTTCAACCCAAAACACCAGTAAGAAATTCCCAGCGCTTCTCAGAAAGGATCCTCCAAAGGACTCTGTTCTCTTCTCACCTCCTACTCTTGTGAGCATCACATCTTCCTACCAAGGTAGATTCAAAGCTGTTGCAGCCTTTTATTTAACTTTGATAAAGGGGTGAAGAATAAAGAAGAAGGTGGTGGTTTCATTTGGGGGCTTTTCACTTAAGATGGCTGAGAGGGATCCCCTCATAAATTAGATAATCAGCTTTTATCTAACTTATCTGATCTTAACTGGGGGTCCAGGATCTTTTAAGAGATGGTTCTAGGGAAGATCTACCTAATATTTCCCATGGTTGAAGTGCCTCTAAAAGGCCTCTAAATTCACTGTCAAGGCCATTATTTAACCAGTAACAAAGAGGTCAGGGAGGAAACAAGCTTCAGGGTACAAAGTCTCTATTTCCAAGAAAGGATTTGAAGGCAGCCCATTCACTCTTCTAACCCATTGTCAAGGAGCTGGATATATGGGTATTCTGGCCACTGCTAACACAATTAAAATCCAGCCATTGCCTGTTTTGGTGTCAATATAATATACCATTCTACATACCAAGAAAGGCAACAAACCAATATTGCATGATCCATCCAAGTATCCAGTGATTCAACCCCATCCTGCACATGACCTTCCCTATCTTTGATCCAACTATATCCCTGCCACAGCGCAAGCTATATAAGTCTAAAGTATTATCCAATAAAATATACTTCTCTTCTTCTTAATTCCATATTTGAAGCTTACCCAAAAGTTGCTCCTCATCACTGGTAGCAGCTATGGTTTTTTACCACTCCCATGAAAGAAAGAATGACTGAACAGAACCTGCCCACCTTTTCTCACGTACTCAACCAGGCCACATCCCAGGATATCTGTAAAATTTACTTCCACACCCACAATATTGGCAAAGATATACCTATTGTATGCACCATATTCAAAGGACTGGTCATGCCCAAAGCATACACCAAGATAATTCAATAAAGTTGCTCTCTCCAACCACAAACACACAACCGCCTATCACAGGCAAAGTTACCAACACCAAACACATTGGTATTAACAAGTTCTTTGGTAAAAACAAAGAAAACATCATCAACTAGCAAGACCACTCAGCTGTTAAACTCTGCACCAGCCGCATTCCCCACAAAAAATGGGTCCAGGAAGCCAGCAAGTGCCTGTACAAGGCCACAGCTAACTGGTTTGCCACCTGGGTTAGCTCACAAACTGACAGCCAGCTTGATAACTTGGAAGAGTTCAAAGCAGACATAATGCACAAATTCTGTGTCACCAAATCACTCCAAGACATTGCAATACAGCTCAGCAATCTTCTTCAGAAGACCACTATCACAGCTTATGCCAATGAATTTGAAGAGATATGCCGCAAGATCCAAAACCCAGCACAAGCTGACAACGTGCACACTAGAGCCTCATTCATCAATAGAATGAAACCCTCAGTTGCTGCCCTCATCTGCCCAGAGGCTAACACCTCCATGCCCGCACTCATTGCAGAAGCCAAGCATGCAGCAAAACGTGCAAACATGGAATATGCTGCACACAACAGCAACTTCTCCTCAAACGGCAATGGCAGAGACAACTCTAATGGCAACAAGCTCCAAAACATCAATCATAGCAACATCAAATCCAATTGTAACAATTGCAATTGTAGCCAGAGCGCAAACTGCTCCCGTCCCAAGAAAGAGGATACCGCCAAAGTGAACAATGCTGAAACAGCAACCCGCTATGAATCTGACCCCACATTTTCTGACCTCAAAGGTCTCAAAAAAGAGAAACATGGAAAATAGGATGGAAACAGACCTAAGTGCCCCTGTCTCCCCCAAACCAACAAGAAGCTGTGACAAGGCACAAACTTTGCTGCTCGCATCCCCTGTGTCCCACAATCCTCCATTTTTATGAATGTAAAAATTAAAGTTGCTCACAACTTCTTGTCTACCCATGCACTTACAAATCTCATACACATAAAATTTTATTTGAATCTGGTGCACAACATACTATGGTTAGCAAACCATTTGTAACCAAGTACAAAATACCAGTTGTCAAATCCAACTTCAAATATGCCAGAATGGCAGACAAATCAAAGGTTCTACTTGAAGGCAAAACAACTCCCTTCAGAATTGACCTCCAAGGCATTCAAACGTCCATCAAATGACTTGTTGTGAACAACATAAACTACAACATTGTAGCAGGCATGGACTGGTTTACCCAAGTGAACCCCAGTTTATGTTGGAAAACAAAGACAATGACCATCAAACGCAATGGAGTCACTTTCAACATCCTCAAATAACCCAACAACTTCATTCTAAGAGAAACAGTATTTGTCCAAGTCATAAATCAGGACAACTCAGAACGTCTAACCAAAGACAGTACTCTCCACATAATGAGGTACACCAAATTCAATAACATGCAAACAACCAAAATTCAATCCCCAGAGCTTGCAGTACTCCAAAATGAATATGCATATGTATTTAAGGAAGAGCTCATAGATTTACCCCCAAACAGGAGGTCAAACATGACATTGATCTATGCAAGGCCATTCCTAAACCTGTACCCCTCTACAGACTCTCCCCCATGGAGACACAAACCCTCAAAAGTCACATTGAGGATAACCTAGCTAAAGACTTCATTTGCCCATCTAAATCCCCATGGGGGCAGCAGTGTTCTTTGTAAAGAAAAAGGAAGGCTCACTCTGTCTAGTAACAGACTACAGAGCTCTCAATGCAGTCACAGTAAAGAATAAATTTCCCCTCCCACTCATAGAGGATCTGTTTGCAAGACTCTCTAGAGCCAAATGTTTCTCCAAAATTGACCTCACCTCAGGTTACAACCAAGTTGAAGTAAAAGAAAAAGACATACCAAAAGCTGTATTCCATACGCAATTTGGATCTTTTGAATGTAGGGTAATGAACTTTGGGATGACCAATGCTCCCGCAATGTTTGTCACCATGATGAACCAAGCACTAAATGTCCTCTCAAGTACACTATGCTACCTTGACAATATCATCATATTCTCAAAAACTAAAGAGGAACACCTCACGCATGTCTGAAAGACACTCAATCAACTTGCAAAGCACAAACTCTATGTAAAGCCTAGAAAGTGCCAATTTATGGAAAAGGAACTCTTGTTCTTGGGCCACATTGTTGCTGACAGTGGCGTCAAATCAGATCAAGATAAAATAAAAGCCATAAACAACATGCAACACCCCACCTCTGGCAAACAAGTTAGATGCTTTCTTGGAATGGTAACTTACCTAAGGAAATACATCAAAGACTGCAGGAAACTAACCACACCAATCAATGAACTAACCAAGGGTAATGCCAAAAAGAAATTCATCTGGACACCAGAATGCAATAATAATTTCCAACTACTTAAGCAAGCTCTTATCAAAGCACTAATCTTGCAATACCCTAATAAAAATGGGTGCTACAAACTTGAGTCTGATGCCAGTGACACCGCATTGGTGCATTACTACGCATCTGCCAGCCAGGAAAGCAAGACTTCCTGCCAATATGTTATTAAAGTAGAAAAATAACTAACACTGAGCAGGGGTACCCAATACACAATAAGGAATTGCTAATAATACATCACTCATGCAAGAAATGAAGATGTTATCTAGAAGGACATTTAAATGTTCGAGTACTAACTGACCATAAATCCTTAATCTATTTAAAAACTCAGAACACACTTGCACAGTGACAAGCCAAATGGATGTCCCTGCTGGAGCAGCTCAATCTGGACATCCAGTATAAAAGGGGGCAGAGCTAGTTACAACTGCTGCTCTCTCTAGGCTATGTCTGTCAAGAGAGGATCATCCTGGCCACCTGGACCCTGAATGGCCCAACCTATATAACACTGAGTACAAGACAAAAGGGAAAGACTCCTCCACACATCACCTAATCCATGATACATTAGTAAGGAATAAAAAAAATTTACACATATCAAATGGCACAGTATATCACACCATTAAAGATAAACATGCTCCCTACATCACACTTGCACAAAGAGCTGACACTATACTAAGACATCATTGCCTACTAGGGCATACAAAGGCTAACAATCTATACCTCACTTTAAAAGAGATAGTATGGTGGCCCAATCTTAAACAAGACATAGTTGAAGTTTTTGAAAAAGTGCACAATGTGTGAGAAATACACCAGCACCAAGGCTCCCCAGCCAACAGTTAATTCAGTACTGGACCCTGAACCATTTAAGTTTTGCGGGCTGGACGTGGTGGGACCCTTCCCAGAAGCTAAAGCCAAACAATGCTTCCTAATTTTAGCCATTGACTTTGCTACACACTAGCCCATCTGCTGGGCAACACAGAACCACAAGGCAGAAACAATAAATTGCTTTATCAACAAGGCAATAATAGCCAACTACAGAACTCCTGACTACATCATAACTGATGGAGCCACAGAACTATCAAGACATGTATTAAATAAAATTTTAAAACAAAAAACATCAAATACTCCACAACCTTGCCCTACATGCCACAGGCCAACGGCAGAGTGGAATGCCTAAATGGCAGTCTCATCAGAGCCCTTGAGAAAATAATGGATAGCAAAGCTAAAGACACATGACCTCTATACCTGAAACATGCATTATTAGTATCTTGGGTATGCACCAATCAAGAGACAGGCTACTCACCATTTGAACTAACATACAGATGAAAACCAGAGATAGTCACCCGCAATAACCAACTGTATGTGAAAATCCCCTTGGGAAAACCTCCCACAGTAAAACAAGCACCATCTCTACAACACATACGCCTCAAAGCTTAAATAGCAGAAACCAAAAGGCTCAAAGCACAAAAGGTAACCTCTGCAGAGGAACTACTCCCAATCAAAACCCCTGTCTGGGTCCTAGCTGGGAACAGGAAGAAGTTGGATTCAGTACACAGAGGACTGGGAAGAGTCATCTGATACAGACCAGACAGAAATACCTACCTAGTTAAGTTCCAGGATGCCAAAGAGCCCATCACCAAGAAGTATCACAGATCCTGCCTTCACCTCAGCAAAGGGGAACACTTAACTTGGCTAGTACTCACTAGCAAACAACTCCAGGAACATCAGGCAGAAGCTGTCAAGACAAAGCCTGTCACAAATGACAAACTCCTGTTGACTATGCTCAAGAGAAAACTTCAACTACAGAATTCAAACCCTGATACCCTGCAGGCCGCCAGCCCGCAGGACTGGCCTCCCAGCCGCCCACAGTTTTTTTGGGCTTGAGCCAGAGTGGGATTTGACTTTTGGGAATCTCCTAAGGCTTGATGAGCTAAAATTACTTGCATTGAGGTTCCCCACACCAAAGATTCCTGTTAACCTGGCCAATGAGAGTGCAGGCCAGGCCAAATATCACAGAATAACTTGGGTCACTGCAGCCAGGGAAATAAAGAAACTTCCTGTGGAATGTGGGCCACCCAAAGATGACCAATCCTACAACCTGAAAGGTTAATACAAATTTTCTCAGTTTGAACCAGCCAATGAAATAACTCCCGCAATGATTGCCATCAAGGGTGGCAAAAACCTGGAAGATGGTAGCACCAGGCCCAAAGTAATTTGTAAAAAAACCATGACAGATGGGTATACTTATACCCTGGGCCGCCAGGAAGTTACCCATTGCCATCCTTGCAATAAAGTGATATGAACCTTTGATTCAACCAGGCTATTCCATATTTGATTTCAGTTCTATTTTATTTGCAGTCCACCTCCTGCAGTTCTGTACCTCACACCCATCAACCCCAAGAAATCACAGACCAACCGCCCAAGCTATATTGCTCACCAGGAGCTCCCTTTGGCCCAGTACATTTCACATAATATCCTCCCAACCTGGTGTATTTGGAGTTCACTCTAGAGGAAATTGTAATCTACAACCCAGAGGCCAGAACTAGAGAGACGGAGACCATTTATAGAGAAGGAACTAAAGTCATCATATCTCCCCGGCTATTCTGCAACAAGTACAACTACTTGCCTGCTTATTTAGTTCCAATGACACCACCTCTCACCCTGCGGCCTGACTGCCCACAGGAATCTGTTGCAGAAAATGAATCCACCTCCACTCATATATTTGGGATGAAGTACATCACCCTCACTGGCCTTACTGATTCAATGATGCCTGCCAGCAGACCCTGGGCTCTCCTGGGAAAATTGTTATTTTATATTGTAAAGTTATAACCAATCTTGTGGTGGGCCCTACCTGCAGGACCCGCAGGCTGTCCACCCATGAGTTCCCAAGACCCCCCCCCCCCACAGGCTGGATCCCTGACAAAGCCCCCTCCTGATGTACCAGATTAACCTCTTAAGGGGGTGTCAAGGAGCTGGATGTACAAGTATTTTGGACATTGCTGACACACTTAACATCCAGTCATTACCTGGTTTGATGCCAATCTAATATACCGTTCTACATACCAAGAAAGGCAACAAACTAATATCACATGACTTGTCCAAGTATCCAGTGAATTGAAATCATTCTGTATATGACCATCCTTATCTTTAATCCAACTTATATCCCCGCCATAGTGCAAGCTATATAAGTCTAAAGTATTATCCAATAAAATATACTTCTCTGCTTCTTAATTCCATATTTGAAGCTTCCTCAAAAGTTTCTCCTCACCACCATATTTACCAAACCTGTAAAGTTGAGTCTTTAGGCTATCATGAAGCAGGATTTAGTAGGCTTAGTGGAATCATATAGATAGTCCATCACTCCCCAAGCTGTTTCCTGATCTATATAAAGATCTGTGAGCAAATAGATGGGCCCAGCTCCTCTAAAGGGAACAGATGAATGGGAAGTTTTGCCAATTAGATGACAGCTTCACCCTTTTGATCAAGGAAATAAATGAGCTGGATCAACTTTAAACTTTAATGCTGAGCCCAAAATATGCATACTTTTTATGGTAATGAGAGATTAGTGGGTGAAATTCTCCCTAGGGAACTCTTATGAAATGGAATTATTACTTTAACGCTCTTCTTTTATTGTTGTTAGAGAAGCCTCTAGTGGGAAGAACAAGGTTGTGATCCTTAAAGAGGCTGGGAAATCTTTTATGAGGAAGATGAAGCTTGCTGGGATAAGATCCTCTATTAATCTGTTGGTAGTAGAAATCCATGGGTGGTATTATGATAAGATTCCTGCTGGATATAGGAGTGCTACATAATCAATTGGTTGGAACACCCAGCAGCCAATGTACATTATAGATTCAATGTATTTCTGTAAACAGAATGCTGATTAGCCAACTGTTTCACTGTTACATCAATCACTGAGAGTTACTCAACTTAGCTACCCTTGAACATACCAATTCCAATTTCAGGTGCCTTTTAAACTTTTTAGAATAGGCTATATTTATTGCCTAGAACATCAGTGTCTTATGTTGGGGAAAGTTTGATTGGAACTAATCCAAGGACATAGTTGATCTAATTATTAGGCTGATTTCATAATCTTATGATTGTCCTTAATTCCACTGATAGTTCTTTCCTCCCAAAGCAATAGCAATAGCAAAGGCATCATCATTATCCTTCATGTTTAAATTTTTCTTTTGTCCCCAATAAACAGCTATTGCCATCCCAAATTCATAGTGCTTGGTTTCTTTGGTGTGGATTGATCCCACATTAGCAGGTGTAGGGCTTCTTAGATTTTATTGAGGTGAGACAAGGAGAAGATAAAAATGATATTCCTTTTTATTCTAATATTTTATTCAAAATTATTGGTGGTAGTGGGGCAGTGAAAGGATTTTTGCAAGGTTTTTGGTATAACCTAGCAATATTTATTAAGAAAATAAAGATGATCAGCAACCAATATTAAGCACTAACTGGGTATGCACCTTTGGGTGCATCTACCTTTATTACAGCTAGTATTTATTGGGGCAGGAAGATATTTTGTCAATTATTTTTCAGGTGACTGATCTTCAGTCAAATTTGATCCAACTATAATTTTCTTCATGTATAATTTTTTAATTTACAATAAATCAAAATTTTAAAAAATAGCATATTTACTAATAAAAGCTATGTATCATACAACTAACTGTTTTATTTTATTTTTATTGTATTTAAGAGTCTTAATTTAAATCTTTACCTTTTTAAAAGCTAATTAAATTAACTTTCACTGCTAGAAAATAAAATAAGAACATCAAAAGTTTCAAAGAATAACTTTTATAAGAAATTATTTATTTATTTTATAGTTTTGATTTTTATTTTTTCAAAGTAAAAAAATTTACATATGAAGAAAATTATAGTTAGATCAAATTTGACTGAAGATCAGTCACCTGAAAAATAATTGACAGAATATCATCCTGCCCCTATTTATTGATGTCAGCAACTAGTAAGAAAGGGAATTTTATATTTTATAGCACTTCAGATCTTGTATCATGAATGATATTTCAATACTTGTATTGAAAACCTGGGAATTAAGCCCCAGCCCTCAGGAAATGCCTTGTGTCAACCAGGGTAGACAGGAGCCCACCAGACTCCCAGTTGGACCAAACCCTGAGCCGCTAGAGATGCCTTGCCCCAACCAGGAGGGACAGGAACCTGTCAGCCTGTCAAGTATTGAGACTGGAAGTTCAATATCAACATTGGAAACCCCAGAATTGAACCCCAACCCTCCAAAGTCAAATTGAGTCACCCAGGATGGACAGGGACCTTCCAGCTCATTAATTCACAAACCCAAGTTGTTGAATTACTCCAAGATCTTCCAGCTTCTTAAGGATGATTCCCCAAATGGTCACCAGATTGCTGTCAACCTTGTGCTACCAAAGACCCAGACCTACACAGGAGTTGTAGCTTGTCTAAAGGAGTTTAAAATAAGGCCTACTGCTAGCCCTGCCAATAATCACCAGCTGCTTCCAGTTCCCAGTCCAGAATGGATAATGCAATTGGCCAGCTCAGGTGATATGGTGAACAGCAGTGGCGGAACAAAGCATTGACATTTCTGTTCACTGGAGCAAGAACAACCAGGATCTGCCGCCCTCAAAACCCAAATCCATGTCCTGCTAGCAAATTGTCCACAGGCCTGAAGTCCGCAAAAAGCAAAGAAGCAAAATCACATGGTATAAGAACCCTGGTGGTATGGGAATGACCCTATTTTATTTTTGATAATAAATTTTTATGAACCTTTGGTCTGAACAAATCCTACCTTATCTAGTTTTAGTGATCTTTCATCTCAACTCTGGCCAAGTAGACAACCAGGCAACCACCCCCTCTAGAGACTAACCTGCCAACCCACCTCAGGCACTATACTGTCCCCCTGGAGCCCCCTTTGGACCTGTGCATTTTACTAAATACCCACCCAATCCTGCCTACTTGGAGTTTAACTTAGAGAACATAATCATTGCCAACCCCTTGGCAAGGACTAGAGAGATCAAATACATAGGACGCAAAGGAAAGTGGTATAAGGCTCCACCAAGATTGTTCAAATACAAGTACAATTATATGCCTGCCTACTTTGTCCCCATGACTTTGCCCTTAACCCCGCAACCTGACTGCCCAATGGAACCTTCCACTGACGCCAATACCACGTCTACTCAACTGTTTGGAGTACTCTACATTACTTTGACAGAATTGGTAGACTCTATGGTGCCCAACTCTGGGCCCTGGTCTTTACTTGGGCAATCTTTATCCTCTATTATCAAGTTAGCACCTATCCTATGGTGGGCATTACCCACTGGCCTGGCAGTACCCCGCCCTGAGTCACCTAATGCCTCTTCCTATGCCTGGCTTCCTGACATCTTGGGTGGTATTACTTATATCATGCTTGACTCACACTTTAGGGACTCAAGGGTGAAAATGATCCCAGTTACATATGGTCTCTCATCCTAGACTCTGAAGAAGACATTTATTTCTACTATAATGACTAAGCTATTTCTTCTACATTTACCAAGGTGTCAAGATTGTCTTATGAGGTATTTTTTTAAATAATATGAGTGGGTCTTAGATTTCATCAAATGAAGAAATGACTTCTTCATAATATTCACCTTTTTCCTTAGCTATAACGGGATAGCATGATGTATAATATATAACTTGGCTTTATCTTTTAAAGAAATTATGCACCATCCAATAAATACTGGCAGTTACTTCTTTTATAAAATCTAAAAATTGTGATTTTTTTATTAATGAGTCCAGTTCAGCTGCCAGGGTTAACAGGGCCCAGTATAATGTAAAACATAATGCCCCAGATTCATATCAGTATGGTTTTCTGGGTAGATTGAGACTTGATTCCCTGCTTCTTGGTTTTCTTCATGACATTCTGTTGTAAAAGTTGCAGCAAAGGGTTGCTAGTTTCTACAAATAGTTAGTCAGTGACCTAATTCTTAATACTATACCTGTTGATGGTATAGTGACAGCCTATGAAGGACAGAAGAATAATAAGGTGTATAGACAAAAATGGTATTTATTTAGATAGTATTGCACTTATATAGTGTGAGGCAGGGGAATTGCCACCAGAGGCAGGGAGGCACAGACAGAAGGACTTCCCAAATAGAGGAGAGTGGAGTTGCACAGCTAAAAGTCCTGTGCAAGAGAACAAACGCTTCCTTGCGGCTTTCCTTAAGAATGTAGATATAAATAACTTTGTTGTTCTATTTATAATCCTGGAAGTGAAGCCCATGCCTTGTGCACATTTGAAAGGCAAATTGAATACCCGTTTTAGAGGTGTTTTAAACGTCTTTATCACCAGTAGAATCAGGATGCAATAGCGCAATTGTGCAATTGTTCTGTTGCTCAATTCCTAGATGGACAACTTAATGTCTAATCCATTTAATCTGCAACATTTCCCTCCACTGGATTAGACAACAGGGTCAAGAATGGCTTGGCGTCTCTAGGTAGCAGCTATGGTGTTGGGGTCAATCACATGTCTTGTTAGGTGGGGGTTTGTTGCCCAATCCTTGGTCATTGGCTTTGTGGATCTGTAGGCAACTAGTTGTGTTTCTTGGCTGTAATTCAGGTGGTAGAACAGTTGGTGCGGTACTGGAAGAGTCTTGTCAGTCTCCAATAAATGCCTTGCTCTTTCATTATTATTCCTCATACTTTGGTGCAACTCTATTGAAAACAGGACAACAACCCATGGAATTTTTTAATTAGGCTTTTGTTTTTTCAGGTTGTTGTCCTCATTGGGGCTTACTCTTGGTCACTAGGAGCAGCACTCATATACTGAGCATGTACTCTAGTGATTAATTTCCCAGAATGGGGCTCCTTAAGGGTGTAGAAGTCAGGGCCAGTCTTCTGGATAACTTGACCTGGGCCTCGCCAAAGGGAGGCAAGTTTGGATCCACAGCTGTACCCTCTATTGCTGAAGAAGTAGACTGAGTCTCCTACCAGGTAAGTGGGTAAGGCGGGGCGTTTGGATGCAGCATGTTCTAGGTCCTGCAAATTATGGTTTAAGTTTACAGTGTAGGCCTCTGATTGCAAGCAAATAAGAGTTTGAACCAGCTTGTTGAGGTAAGCCTCTGGGGACACAGCCAGGCTGGGTGTGAGATTAGGCTGATTGACCACAAATGATCAGGCTAATCATTGCACTCAGATCTTAGTCAGTTACACGTTGTATTATCACAAGTTATCATTATATTAAGTGTAATAATTATACGCCAAATAATCACCTATATAATATAATTGAAATGGCAGTTATGCGCCTTGTAATTGTTAGTTTATTAGATTAGATGCAACAATTATACGCCGTATTATCATTGATCATCATCCCAATGTGTATTGAGTATATGCCGTATATTACCTGCTTTGTTATAATTGACGTAACTATTATACACTGTATAAACGTTAGCCAATATAGTGAATATCATTGATTACACAATGTGTAATCACTAAATCATCAATTGCATATCACTCATTCTACCCTACTGGATGTTGTATCAACTCAGCCCCACACAGCCCAATGGGCATATTTGTTCATATCAAACAAGTGATATACAAATGGCTAGGAAATACTGAGTTTGGATCAGCATTACATGGCTTATAATTGGGTTCCTTATTGGTTCAGTTCAGCATTACACAGCAGATAATCCACGAGTCACTATTGGATTGAGTCTGCTATTATATGGTGTATAATCCCTAATTTGAACTGTTGCATTAATAAACAGAAGGTTTTCCAGCCAGAAAAGTATCACTGATTAAGCCCTGCAAATGGAATACCAGAATTCTACCTTCCAACATAGGAGGGCTGAACAGGGACAATTTCTAAGCACCAACTAAATACGGTGCAGTTTCACAGTGCAATAATAGGCGTTTAGAAAGCAGCCAACCAATAAATGACAGTAGGCTAGCTCAAGAAGAGTTTAGGCTGTAGCTGAAGTGCCATGTACGCCTGTCAATGCCAGTAGCAACACACGTGCCAAAGACAGCCAATCAGGATGGGTGCAGCCAGCAAAAATGGACCCATTGCAAAGGTAGCCACTGAGAACTGTCTGAAAGGACAAGAACAAGGGTTGTTGCAGTATATATTGATATAGACGCCTGAAAGGACAACAACAAGTTCATAGTTACACCTGGATAGATTGCAGCTGCTGGCTAGATTGTACTCCAGTATCAATAAACGTAATTATCTTCAAAGTTCTATTATATTGTAGTCTTTAGTGCTCTTGCATAGGATTAGGTAGAGTACATTGACAAGTCTAACATCTATCTGTAGCTTTGAACATACCAGTAATAACACAAGTTGCTCAACACTGGGCTTTACCAAGATATATAGTAAAGGGGGAAGTCCTGGTTGCCAGCCGTAGAGCAGTTGAAAGGGCGGCTTGCCAGTGGCCCAGTGGTACCCAATGTTATATGCAAAGATGGCCGCAGGAAGGAAGGTATCCCATTCAGTCTCATGTTGATGACTAAGCTTCTGGAGTATCTGGACCAGGCTCCCATTAGTGCGCTCTACCATGCCATTTGTCTGTGGGTGATAAGGAATGGATAGTGTCTCACAGATTCCCATCAGTTGGTTGAGGCGGGGGATGATATAACTGGTGAAGTTGGTACCATTGTCTGTCAGCAGGATCTGGGGGCAACCATGTTTGTATATGATGTTCTCCAGGATGAACATGGCTGTCACCAGTGCAGATTGGTTGGGAATTGCCTTGACCTCTACCCATTTAGTCATATGGTCAACCACCACAATGATGAACTTGTTGCAACTGTTGGTAGCTGGCAGGGGGCCCACTAAATCAATGGCTACAGTGTGGAAGGCAACCTCAGGGCGTACAAGTCTGTGTTGAAACTTGGCAACCTTAGGCCTCTCAATGTTGCAGTCATGACAGTTGGCTAGAGTATCCACTACGTCAGTGTGCATTCCTTCCCAGAAGCAGTGCTGCTGTAGCAGAGCTAATGTCTTCTGTATGCCACCATGGCCAGTAGTCTTGTGAGCGGCCACCATTGAGTCCATGCGTAGGGATAGGCGTATGTAGGGTAGCCAAGAGTCTCCACAAAGCTTCAGGAGTTGTCCCTTAGAGACCTTGGTATCAACAGTTAGCTTCTTGAGAGCTCTCTGTATCTCTACCGGCTCCTCCCCCCACAAAGAAGGATCCTCCATAAGCTTGTCATAGAGAATGTCATCCATGGGGGATACTAAGGCAACAGTGGGAAGGCGGGAGAGACAGTCAGCATTCTGGTGAGCTGCCCCTGCTTGATGAATGATCATGTAGTCATAAGCCTGAAGTTTAATGGCCCAACGTGCCAGACGTCCTTCAGGGTCCTTGAGGGTCTTTATTCATTACAAGGAGGCATGGTCTGTTATAACCGTGAAATGTACCCCATGGAGATAGACTCTGAATTGTTGGTAGGAGTATATCACAGCCAGACACTCTCGTTTGATGACAGTGTAGTTCCTCTTGTGAACATTAAGCATACATGAGCATTATCCAACAGGGTGTTCAAGTCCGTCAGAGTCCAGTTGGTAGAGAACACCCTCAATTGCTGTCAGACTAGCATCATATGAACCACAAACAGCTTGGCAAAGTCAGGATAGGCCAGCACAGGAGCTGCAGTCAGTGTTTCTTTGAGAGCATTGAAGGCAGATTGGCACGCTGGGCTCTAGAAGAATTCCTTATCAGCTCAGAGAAGCTGAAAAAGGGGGTCACCCAGGGATGCAAAGTTGGGGATGAAGCGGCAATAGTACCCAATCATCCCCAGGAAGACCTGCACATCCCGCTTATTGACCGGGATTTGCATTTGCTCAATGGCTTCTACCTTCAGAGGTACAGGGCGGAGTTCATTTTGGCTTTTGATGAACCCCAAGAACTCAAGGTGCTCCTTGAAGAAGTTGCACTTGCGTGGCTTGATCTTGAGATTAGCTGCAAGTAACCTCTGGAAGACTTTCTCCAAGTGTTGTAGGTGATCATTAAAGGTTTGGGAGAACACATTAATGTCATCCAGGTAGACCAAGACACTGGTGAGTTTGAGGTTGCCCATCACTACATCCATAGCCTGTTGGAAGGTAGCTGGGGCATTGGACAGACCTTGAGGCATCCTTGTGGGTTGAAATAGCCCTTGGTCAGTGATGATTGCACATTTTTTTGATCAGCAGGGGGTAGGTCAATCTGCCTTTACCCACTGATAAGGTCTATGGCGCTGAAAAACTTAGTGCCACCCAGTTGGTCCAAGGTATTGTCAATATGAGGAAGGGGATATGAATCCTTCTTGGTAACAGCATTCAGTTGGCGGTAGTCAATCATCACACAATTGCTGCCATCCTTCTTTTTGACAATCAGGAGAGGGGAAGCCCAAGGGTTTTTACTGGGGACCAGTAAGCCAGATCCTAATAGCTTTGAAGCTCCTCATTAGCCACAGCATGATTGGCTTGAATGCACCGTATAGGTCTGGAGCAGATAGGTGGACTGCCTTGGGTGTCAATATGATGAGCAACATCTGCAGCCTTGCCCAGGTCATAATCATCCTTGGAAAACACATCTTTATACTGGGAAAATAGATCCATAGCTTGATCCTTCTGCTCTTCAGAGAGGCTGGATAGAGAGTCGCAGCTTATGACTGATAGCACCAGTGATTGCTCACAGGGTAGACCCAACTCAGAGAAGTCTGCAAAGGGGGCAGTCTCCTGCAGGTTGTCATGCTTTTCCAGTTGTATATAAGCCAAAAGTTGGTGTTTGGAGATAACCATAGCTTCACGGCTCATGTTGGCCAAGAGTATGAGTACCTCCTTCTCACTTGGCATGAGGTTGCCTGGTGCAACCCATGGTTCTAGTCTGGAGGCATTAGGAATGTCAAAGATTTCTCCATGAGTGCCAGCTGGTAGAGCCAACAAGAGGCCTGTATTGTGGATCACCTGGGCACCAGGTGGGATAGTCACATTACAGGAGGCGTAGACTGGGATACCCTTGGCTTCCCCAATTGAGAGAGGTAGCACCTTGATTTTCTTACTACGCAGTGTATAAGCAACTGGAAGCTCTCTGTTGGCGTACTCCAGATTGATGTAGTGCAGAAATTGTAAGGGCAGGTCAGACGGGCAATCACCATGATAGAACATAAGTATATAATGGCCCAATATTCCAAATATATGATCTCCATAGTTAGTCACAGTGCCATACTGAACCATGAAGCTAGTCCCAATAAGAATGTCATAGCTGTTGTTTTCCAGAACTATAGCAGGAGCAGTGACCATTAGCTTCCCAAAGCAAAGGGGAAGAGAAGAGTAGGCTCCTTTTGCTCTAGTGGTAAGTGGCCCAGAGTACCAAACTCTTCATGGTAGGCCAAGTCCAGTGCCATCTTAAGCTTCTTAACCATCTGAGAGGATATAATGTTTCCAGGGGCACCAGTATCCAGTATGGCCTGGACATGAGTCTTGTTCACTACCAGGTTGATATAGGTGCAATCCTGGCGGTCCTCTTTGATCTTCACAATCTTCAAGACCTGGTGTATGCTTAGTCCTTTGAACTTCTCCAGGAAGGTAGCCATGGTAGCTCCCACAGCTGGACTTACTTCCTTGAGGGACTCTAGCGGTGCTTAGACGTTTACTGTGTGGAGCAGCTTGGTCAGTTGTTCAGCACTGTCCTTCTCATGAGTGACTTCAACGCCTGGTTAAGCCAGTTGTTCAGCATAGGGTAAGGACACTGTTCTCTGAGCTATTTGGGGGATAACCACCTCAGGGCAAAGTGTATTCTGATGAGTTTGTGTGTTAACAGTGAGGACTCAATGGAGGAGGTCCTCTTGAACTCCGTCAGACTCCGCATCCTCATGTATTGGTTGGGAGTTGAAGTCAATCAGGGAGGGTTAATCCTTAGGGTTGGTCCCAGAGGATGGCAAGGCAGCAGGCCTCTGATCTGGTTTGTCAGGGGGAATTGGTGTGGGAGAGATGAGGGTGTCAAAATTACAAAGGCAGCCAAGGATTTCTCCTTGTCCTGGCTGCTTAGTAGTTTTTTGACTGGTCCTCATTGTCCTCCTCAATATCAACGTCCTTGGTGTAGTCCTCCTCAGTGTCTTCCATGCCTACATGATGGATCTTTTGACGTGGATTCCTACATTCCCAAGAGAAGTGGCCAGCCATACAACATTTGAAGCAAGTACGGGGGCCGTTGTTGACTGGAGCAGGCCCAACCTTGTCAGAAGGCTTGGGCATCTCAACAGTCACGCGGGGTCTATGCTCAGATTGCTGGCAAGGACGGCCTTCAGGAAGAGGGACTTCAAACTCCTCCTTGTAGGTGCGTAGGAGGCATATCAGATCTGGTATGGTGCAAGCGTTGTAAATGCCTGACTTAAGGGCCAGAGATAGTTCCTGGTTGACATGTACAGCATTAAGGAGTGCTGACTGCACATCAATAAACTGCACCGCACTCATAGACAACAGAGTTTGAGCTTCAAGGTAGAACCTAGAAGTGAAGTCTTCTAGGGTTTCCCTCACCTTTAACTTGGTGTTGGCAAAGTCCATCTTACAACTGAGGAATGCTTCTTGGCTACCAAATTCTTCTGTCAAGGCTCTGGAGACGTTGGCAAGATAATGGTTTGAGTCTCAGCATCCAGACAGTTGATGATTATGGAGTCCCTCATGGCATTGTCTGCGCCATACATGGAGTTCTGGTACAGACATAAGAACATGGTCACATTGCTCTTGCAGTCAAACTTGGGTAGATTGACGGGCTTGAAGTTTTTGGAGCCATGTTGGAGGGGAGCAGGTGTGATCCTCACTGGAGAGCGGGTGAGACGGCAACGGCTGAGAGTGGAGGCAGCAAACCTAGCCTCAGAGGCGCGGCAACAATTTTCCTCTTGCTGGGCTTCACGTTCACCTTCTCTGTTTTGAGCAGCTCCAGAAGCTTCAGGGGTGGCCAGGACGTCATCCTCAGACTCCAGTACTGGCTCTAATACTTGTACAGCATTAGGAACCAACCAAGTGTGGTCCTCATTGCTTTTGTAGCTATTGTAGAACTCAGTACTAGAGGTCTTCAGTGGACTGTGGTGACTCTTGGAGTTGATGGACATAGCCTGTAAGTTGACGGCCATAATATTACTGTCCATCCTATCCAATTGGTTCTGGAAGGCGTCCAGGAGAAGTTGTTGCTTGTCCAGCTCATCTTAGTAGACCTTGTTCTCCTGACAGATGATGTCCAATTCATCTTCCAGAGAGGCAATGCGCTTTTTGTGGGTGGCAAGCTCAGCTTGGAGCAAGGCTATTACTTCCTTTTCCTTCCTGACTTGGGTCTAGCTGTTGGCTTTGTCATGAAATTGGCAAAGTTTGAGACAATCCTGAAATTCTGACACAGTGTGGTAGCCATCAAACAGGAAGGCAAGATTGGCACTCTGCTGGACCAATTCTGTCTGCATCTTCTTGTAGTGATCAAAGAGCTCAAGGATGTCTCTACCAAGAAGGGCACTGGAAGGGGAGTTGTTGGTGGTGGCATAAGTGGGGGTAAACAAGGGGATGGTGGCAAGGCGGCAGGCTAAGACTTCCACCTCATGAGTCAGGCTTCAAACCATGGGGCCAGTCTCCAGCACATGGTTTGTAACCACACTAATCCAATTGGCGTCTACACCCTGATGGGTGAGGGTCTGTACCACATGCACTGGAACTAGCTTAGCTATACCTGCTTTGATGGCATTGACCTAGTGGATCATGGTGTTCTGGGTGTTGGTGACTTTGGCAAGATACTGATTGACAGTGGTGAAAGTATTGCCAAGCTCAGAGTAAAGGACCTGGAGGAACGTCTGTTGGTTAGATATCAGTATTCCCTGGTCATGCACTAGGCTTTGGATGCAGCCCAGGTGCATTTGGTTGTGGCATACGGCAGGATGGGTGAATTGGTGTAGGTAGTCCTTGATATGTTCAACAGTACGGAGGTCACGGCAGAGCTGGTCAGGGTTGAACCAGGAGAGATTCTGAAAGCAACCCAAGGCATTTTCAGCAGAAGGCTGCTGAATGGCCAGGTGTTCAGAGCAAGAACCATTGCCAGAAGCACCAGCATCTATGGCGTGTATGGCATTACGGATGACGTCCTCAGAAGGTGAAGAGTTGGCGTCCATCTCCAAGGGGGCAGGGGCTTGTAGGAGCAGTGGTTGACCAAAAACAATAGCCTGGGGGCGTTGATGTTCTGGCATGAATTGGCTTAGGTTGGGCAGGCCATAGGGAGCGCCTGCTCATTCCCCAGCATGGGCATTAGCAGCAGTAAAGGCTGGTGCCTGGTGGTAAGGAGAAGAAGTGGCAGGAGACTGGGCCAGGGGCATTCCTCCCTCCTCATTGAAAGGACCGCGGGGGTGGAGGCTGTTGGTGTTGTAAGACATGGGCGCCAATGTCATAAAAGTTGCAGCAAAGGGTTGCTAGTTTCTACAAATAGTTAGTCAGTGACCTAATTTTTAATACTATACCTGTTGATGGTATAGTGACAGCCTATGAAGGACAGAAGAATAATAAGGTGTATAGACAAAACTGGTATTTATTTAGATAGTATTGCACTTATATAGTGTGAGGCGGGGGAATTGCCACCAGAGGCAGGGAGGCACAGACAGAAGGACTTCCCAAATGGAGGAGAGTGGAGTGGCACAGGTAAAAGTCCCGCGCAAGAGAACAACTGCTTCCTCACAGCTTTTCTTAAGGAGGTAGATATAAATAACTTTGTTGTTCTATTTATAATCCTGGAAGTGAAGCCCGTGCCTTGTGCACATTTGAAAGGCAAATTGAATACCCGTTTTAGAGGCATTTTAAACGTCTTTATCACCAGTAGAATCAGGATGCAATAGCGCAATTGCGCAATTGTTCTGTTGCTCAATTCCTAGATGGACAACTTAATGTCTAATCCATTTAATCTGCAACATATTCCCACCCTTTTAATCTGGTGATTCAAAGATACCTTTTACATTTTATTAGATTATTTTCATACATCAAGTAATCTGTCAAGAGTTTCAACATAGCCATAATCATTTCTATAACCAATGCTAAAGTGGTTGTGAGAATTGGGGGAATATTAAGAGGAGATAAACCCTTGCTCTTGATAATTATTTCATCAGCAACTGTAAGATTGTTGCTAACCATTCCAGGGAGACCAAAATGGGGAAAGGAATTAACTGACACATTAAAGCAACAGTAAAACTTAATGGCTGAGGTTAGTAACAAATTTCAAACTTTATCAGATTAGAGAATAATGAAACAAGAGATTTATATAGCTCTTGTGTTCATTTAAGCTATAAAATAGGGTTATAGTGGGGTTAGGGAAGGCCAAGGTTAATAAAAAATAAGGTGAGCCATGCGTGCAATTCTTGAGGCGGGAGGGTTTAAAAAATAATGACAAATTGAAAGGGAAACTGACTTAACTAAAATTGAGGAAGCTATCTTTAATAAAAATAACACTGCTCCCAGTTACTCTTGCATATGGCTCTTTGACCAGGAGTGTTTTTTGGATGGTTTAGGTGGAAGCATCTTCCAAGTGCTTGACAAATATTAGTTTGAGAACTTTTCTAGATTTTTTGGTTAATCTTTGGAGGATATCCAGGCGCATTTTGATAAAGATCCTCAAGAATTTGATGAGAATCAAAGTAGAGGCTTAAGGGGAGGCATAACTTTACAATTGGGCTAATCATTTCTTAATTCAGAAATAAGTTATGAGATAAAAGGCTCATATTGGGATCAAGACTGAGAAAATAAAACTGTGCTAAAGCTTTAAACCAAAAAATCTTAAGAGGGGTATAAATTCAAAAATCAAAATCAAAATGCAAACAGAAGTGGTAAAGAGAAGGTTGAGATGGGATACATAAATAAGTGATTTCAATAAGGGGGTTAAAAAATCTGGTGGTGATCATTGGCATCCTTTTGCAACCACCCCAACACCACATTATCAACTGTGTCTATGAATGGGGTTTGAGCGCCCAAGTAGGTCTTTCATGAAACTGACAATATGTAAATTATATTGATCATTAGGTAACTTATCTAAAAAGTATTTCTGTGAAATATTAAGAGGAATAGCTCTGCTAGGAGAGTGGGCTTGTCAATGGTTAGCTGCAAGTGATTATTTTTAGTAAAGGCTCTGGGGCAATGGTGTTTATGACAACATAATCTTCTGAATTCTATTTCACTAGTTGGTTGATTATAAGATCTGAAGCTCTTTGTAAGATGGCTGTAAATTAATGTCTTAAGTATTGGTATATTTATGTTGGTTTGATATAGGAAGGTTGACAAGGTTTACAAAAGTAACTTGATTAAAGCTCCCAATAACTTATAAGAAGTGGGGTAGGAACTCAATTAATTATTAAGCTAAGGAAGAAAAAATAAAATCTGGTCAAAAAATATTGGTCTAAGAAGCTAATTTTAATGTCAGGGTATTGACCAGAGTCAACAGCAGGGTTGAAACTGTCAAGAATGTCAGGATATCAGTTTCTGGATGGGATAGCAGACACACTTGCTGGCTGGGCTGCCTTCCCAGATGGTAGTTCCTATCATAATACTAATGCCAACTTGATAATATAAGAGAGAGCGCCTGAGCATAGACCACAGTCCAGATTTGGGAACCATAGAGACTACTAGACCAGTAAGAGTAATGTATAACACTCCATACAGTTGGGTAGATGTGGTCTGATTGGTAATAACAGAATCTTGTGGTTGATTATGCCAGGGGGTGTCATTGGTACTAGATAGGCAGACAAGTAGCTTTAAGTATTCCTAAATAGTTGTGGTTGAATGATGTACCAGATGCCCTATTTGTTAACGTGTTTGTGTGAGAGAGGGGGATAAACTAACTAAGTTTGGCTCCCATCTTTGCAAGACAAACCACCAGGATGCCGCCCAGTAAATCACTGAGACGGCTGCTCTAAGAGGGGACCAAAGGGAAGACACTAGGGACAGTTGAGGGAAGTAGGAGTTCAATCCCATCAACACAAGACTGGTGACCAACCAAGGGGCACAAGAGGGAGCAAGAGGTGGGGCCTCCATCTCCAGAAGGGGGACAGAATCATTATCACCCTGCAGCAGAGGAGAAGAGGGAGGAGACCCCTTGGTGCTGGGAGAAGGTGAGATGGACTCAGCAGAGTATAATTCCAAGTCATAGCAAGTCAGACTCTTGACTATAGCCTCCCTGGAAGTGAGGAGATCACTCAGGAAAAGCAAAAGGCTAGAGGGATGATCACTCACAAGGTGGGCTGAAGAGGAGAGGCGCGACCACAAATTGGGGGAAGTAGACCAGAGGAGCAACAAAAAGGGGGGCAAAGTAAACACTGCAAATTTAATGACTGGGAGGATCATTATGCAATTCTCTGGGAAATTTGGAGTCCAGCAGCATGATTTTGAGGCCACAAAGTAATAAAGTTCACTGAAATTGAGGTACCAGCAAGCAGGCAAAACAAACCAGAACTTAAAAATTGGAGTATGGCTTCAACTTGGTCTTGGAAGCCTTGTGTTTTAGAGACAGAGCAAAGACAGACTTGAAATTGAACAAAAACAAGGAAAAATACAAGTAAAAGTAAGTTTATATATATTTAACTTGAATTCTAGGATTGAATTGGTTTCAAAAGCAAGTGTAAGTATAATAGTAGCTATATGCTAACACTTCTTCTAGGGGCTCTAAAAAGACAACTGGGTTTGAACTGAACCAAAGGAAGGTAAAATAAAATATGAAGAGTAATAACACTTTCTTAGAACGTATAGAAACCCCAAAAACAGAGTTCCCAACCAACTTAAAGAAATATAGGCAACAGGATTCCAAACTTTTAATTCAATTATAGAATCAACAAGCAGGGGACTGAAAGTACCCTTGCTTTGTGAAAAGGAGGGAGGGTTGCAACAGTGAGATCACATGATCACCTGGCCTGAATTAAATTGGCTAGAAGAGAAAATTTGCTGACTCAATCCAGGGGAGTTGGCAGGTTCCATGCTAATTTCTGGAGCATCATGTGATTGTCTGGAGTTTGCTCCAAACAACTGTGAATCATTTAAATTTTTGGTTGTTGATGTGGAGTCCCTTGATTGGTTGCTTCTAATGCTCTTCAATAACGGTTGGCACCAGGCCAGCAAATAGTCTAAATTCATCAGGGTTTCTTCCCAGGGAGGAGCAGTGAAGGCTGGAGCATCCACAGGGTATGCCAATACAAATCTTTCATCAGCAGTGTGGGCTAAATCTTTGAGCAAGTTGAGTGGTTTAGCTGGGTTTTGAGTGGATTTCTTTGTACAACAGGGGGAAACATTCCTATCCAAGGCCAAAGGGGGCAGTGAATTTACAGTTTGGGTACTCTGGTTCTGGCAAGGGGATCAGCTAGGAGATTTTTTTCTAGATTTAACTCTGAATAGGCCAGGTTTGATGGATATTTTTTGAAATGCACAGGACCAAAGAAAGCACCAGGGGGATGAAATAACTCCCAATGAGGGTCTGCAGATTTAGCAGGTGGCAGGGAAGGAGCAGAAGGACCTACCATAAATGTGTTGAAATGATAGAAAACAAGAACTAGATAGGTTATAATCTTGTTAAACCAAAGGTTCATCACAATTTTATTATCATAATAGCAATAACACCTTACCCAAACTTGGCATTTGTTAATCCTATTTTCCAGGCTACATCTTTGGGGCAGAAATCTGGGCTTTGAGCAGTATGTCTTGGAAAACTTGGGGCATCAGAAAAACTTCAGGTCTGTATGAAACATGATTGGCTGGTCCTGGAAAATATATGCAGGAAACTTCCTGTTTACAAACCTTATTCCCAAAAGCAGGCAGTCCAGTCAATTGTGTACTAGTCTCAATGTTGGGGGCAATATCTGCTGACTTTAATTTGTGGGTTCTAAAGATAATTTAGCCAAAATCTCCTTTTGGCAAGCAGCTGCTTCTGCGTAGGAGAGGACTTTGGGTGGATCACTATTGGCCTCAGTTCTTTTGGAATCTGACATATCTTCTTTGATTTGTAGACTCCTAATTGAATAACCATCACATTTGATCTCAAAAAAGTTGGGTGGCCAGGCGCCTGGCCCTCTGGGCTGGCAGGCCGCAGAGTGTGGGGTCTGATCCTTGCTTTTGGTTTGCTTTAAAATGAGAAGCAAAATGTTGTTTGTGACAAAGAATCAAAGATTGTGTATTATTATATAAATCACCTGCTGGTAATAAAAAACTTCAAAAGGAATCATAAGGGAAGGACTATCTTTAAATTTAAAAATAAAATTGGAAATGAAGAAGTGAAAATCTTAAAAAATGAACAAGCTTTGAGCCCTAATGAGTATATTTTTGAGGTGCAAGTCAGACAGTAGCAACTTAATTTTGAGAGTAAATATATGAGGGTATTTGTTCATTTCTTGAAACTGTGTTGAATTAAACAGAGATCAGATTTAACCACATTTCTTAGATATTATTGAGCCAAGAGAATAATTTGGGGAAAACAGGGGCCAATTTAACTCCTGGCTAAACATTTAGCAGCTCAGAAAGCAGGGGCATCAAAGACTTGATCAGAAGAGTCAGAAATTAAAGTTAAGGCACAAAGGCAAACTGCCTAGATGTTAAGAAGAGCTAAAGGAAAGAGCAAGCAAGAATGGGCCAAAAGATAAAACAGAAACCTTAGAAAAAGCATGAGATCAAGTCCAAAGATAAAAAGAAAAAAAGGTAAGCCAAAACTGATACTAACATGCCTAGGGTATATCCAAAGTAAAATCTGGAATGAAAAATCCTTATATGCTTATAATTTAAAGACCAAATTATCAAAAACAATGCTATAAAATACTATGGCTCTAGCTATAAATTATAATAAAATGAAATTAAATTAAATGAGGTTAGGGATTGAACTAAATTCAAGTCAGATTGTTATCATGATAATATAAAAAAGAAATATAAGCTTGACTACAATAGCAGTAGATATAAAAATAAGTGCAATCCTGAAATTGAATGCCAAGTGCTAAGAAGGAACTATACTATATAGGCAGGACAGAATATCTAATTGGGGATTCCATAAGGCTCAACTTTTTCCCTGTGATTGATGGTGCCAAAACTCATCTTTATCAATAGCTAAATTGGTCCTCTGACAACTTTGGGGTTTAGCATCCCTTTTCTTGTCAGTTTCTCCTTTTTGAATAGCTGATCCCAGGAAAAACTACACTACTGTGACAATCAGGCTTAGCTTTATATTAGGTGGATCCCTTAAGAGAGACTTCATAGGGGGTAAAATGATTGTTCTTTATTAT
>QTSX02000837.1:120418-221707 GCA_014839935.2 Entomophthora muscae | reverse complement strand
CCATCACCAGAACAAATACTCCAAGGATTTAAAGTCACAAATTGGATACAACACACTTCACAATGATACGGTGGGTCTCAGAAGCTTTGGAGACCGGATTCAAACCCTGTACTCTTCTAAAGAATGCATCATTAGCATTGGATCATCACCAAACATTGATTTACCTATTTATGAACCTTTGATTCAATTGTTTCTCGCTTTCAAAAAGCCTTTCAAGATCAAAAAGGTTAATATTAAGCGGGTGTACATCACTTACCGTCCAGCATTTGATTGGTTGATTTTAGCTTTTCAAACCGCTCAAAACCCGCTTTCTCTGCCTTTAGGCATAGCGCTGTACTTCAGCATATTGGATCCTCCCAGTGCATCCCGCTTAATTAGCTTGTCCATCACAAGATCTTTGTGGCTCTTTTTATGTAACCAACTTGTATTGTTTATTATTAAGAACCAGTGTATCCAATACATGAAATTGGTAAGTTTTACATGATAAACTCATGAAAATTCCCTCTTATTTCCCTCAAACTCCACTCATACTCCTCAGCCTTGAATTCAAGGCTATTTAAGTGCCCACTTCTTATTCTTTCAAATTGTTCCAACAATAAAGACTATTACTCTTCTAGCTACTCATCCACTTTTGATAACACTCCTTTTCTGAAGCCATGAGAGGAATTCACTTCCTATCTTGGTTTCTAGCCTACTTCTTGTCCAAGGTGTTCACCTTGGAAAACCCAGCTCCAACAACAGACTGGTATAATTCCTCCCCAGATGATTCCCACCAGAAGGAATCCCTTGCCAATAGATGGTTTAAATATCCTTCTGGACATTGGGGACATAAATTTCACTATGGTTGTTCATTTGCTCCCCCACCCACTGAACCTACTCTGGTTAGACCTTACGCCTCCTTTTACCTCTTGACGTATTTGGTGGGCTATTATCTACTAGGGCAATTCAGTTCTATGTTTGGAAGGTTTGCCTATCTAGGACAACTTGGGCATCTTGCAATGGTCACGGTTCCTATTGGTTTGGTCATAGCAGGATTAAATGTAGGGGCCTTGGCCCATCAGCTGGGAAGTTTATTCCCTGCAAAGTGGGTCCCTGACAGTTTGTTGGAACCCATTTTGAGCTTCTTACTTAGAAGTTCAGAACCAACCCCTGCAAACTATCTGCTCTATACCGCAATCATCAAGAGTCTTGCGGTCACCTTGGTCACTACCATCATCAGCCTGACCACCTATTGTCTTGTTTGCCTTTCCTTCAGACCAGAACCACCGCTACCTCCAGTGTAACAGCTCCTCAGCAGGTTCAGAACCAAACAGTGGTACTAAACCAGATTTCTGCAGTATCTCCTGACAACAACAAAGGTAACAAGATCCTGATGCTCCTGGCCTTCTCACAATCCCTGTTTAAAACATTGCCGGCCCAATTCCAGACTGACGCACAGAAGGTCCACCACGTTGCCAAGAAGCTCACAGGCAAGACGCATGTCTGGTATGCCAAGGCCACCCTCCAAGGAGAGAAACTACTCAACAACTATCCTGCCTTTTGCAACTCCTTATTGTCT
Source organism: Entomophthora muscae (assembly GCA_014839935.2). Taxonomy (NCBI): domain Eukaryota; kingdom Fungi; phylum Entomophthoromycota; class Entomophthoromycetes; order Entomophthorales; family Entomophthoraceae; genus Entomophthora; species Entomophthora muscae. The sequence continues at coordinate 220,149 of QTSX02000837.1, read as the reverse complement.
ACTGTAGTGCCAGCCCAGACCACTGAAGAACTCTGTGACCACATAATGACCTTGTATCAAGGCATAATGTCCACCAAGGACTATATTGAAGAATTCTCTTGTCTCAAAGAAGCAATTGGGATGACAGACGCCAAAGCTTGCTACCTGTTCCAGAAAAAATTATCTCCAGAACTCAAGAACTTCTTAGCCCACCATGTACTTCCCGACAAGTTTTCTGAGCTTACCAAGAGAGGTATTGAAATGGTCCTCCAAGGTAAAGCAACTCCCTTCTTGGAACAACACCAAGACTATGCCCGCCTGTAACTTACCCTCCCCTGCTGAGGTCCCCAAGGGACTAGTTCCTAAACTTGGGGGAGGGTACCAGTTAGCCCCAGAAGAGAAACAACGACAAGTCCGCAAAGGATTGTACCTCTACTGTGGACAAACAGGACATTTGGCTAAAGATTGCCAGGCACTCTCAAAGGTACAATCTGCTTAAGGCCATCTTCTTTTGACCACTGATGCCAATAAATCTTCCACTCAGTCTTATGCTCTTTTGCCCGTTTTTCTAGACCATGAATTTGGCACTACAGCCAGCTACGCACTAATTGACACGGGAGCTATGAGGAACTTCATTGACCAAGATCTTTTGACTTCATTAGGGTTGGAGACCTCAGGTCTAGCCTCTGTAAGACTTACTAAAGGTACCACTGCCCGGGTAGGATGCCTAGCCAAACCCCTCCACACTCAGGTAGGGAAGAACTCATACCATCTACCCACCTCCACGCTCTTCAACTTGGCCTTTCTGTTAGTATTGGGTTTTCCCTGGTGCCAGGAAGCCAAGTTACAGTTCAATTGGGACACCAACTCCGTCACGCTTCACTCCCACAGACAACAAACCACTGTGCCTCTCAAAAAACCTTATCATAAAGTACCAAAGAACTTCACTGTGTACTTAAACTCTCTACTTCTTGTGGGGAGCCCAACACCTGATTCTATTCCAGAGGAAATTCAAGACTTAAAAACAGCCTTTAGCGAGGAACTCTGCTCTGTCCTGCCTGAACAAAGACCATCTGACCTTAGAATTGACTTGATACCAGGCTCCTCACCCACCTGGGGAAAGCTTTACCCCATGAACCAAGCACAGGGAATTGCAATGAAGGCGTACCTTGACAAAAACTTAGCCAAAGGGTTTATGTGTCAATCCAACTCCCCATGTTCATCACCCATGTTCTTTGTAGGGAAAGCAGATGGGACCTTGAGACCTGTTGTAGACTTCACCAAACTAAACTCCATAACCATTACAAACCAAAACCCCTTACCATCTGCAGAGTCCTTGACCGACCAACTTACCCACGCCAAGGTTTTCTCTAAACTAGACCTCTGCAGTGCTTATAACCAAATATGTATTGCTGAAGGTCATGAATGGAAGACGGCAGTTTGTACTCCCTTTGGGCTCTATGAATACCTTGTGATGCCCTTTGGGTTGAATAATGCTCCTGCAGCCTTTCAAGGCCTAATGAGTGAGGTCCTCTTCCCTCTACTTGATGTCTGTGTTGTCGTCTACCTTGACAATATTGTGGTATACTTGCAGAACAAGGAGGCCCACACAAAAAACCTATGAGAGGTCCTTCAACTACTCATTGACAACCGTTTTTCTGTAAGCTTGAAAATTGCAAGTTCTTTGTCACTGAGATTGAGTTTCTTGGGTACAAGATTAACCCTGGAGGTTTTGCAGTTGCCCTGTCCAAGATCCAGGCAGTCCTGGACTGGCCTAGACCTACAACACGCACCAAGCTTTGTGGCTTCTTGGGCCTTGCAAATTTTTGCTGCAAGTTTATCAAGGACTTTTCTGCTACTACTCTCCCTCTTACGCACCTTACCTCCAAGAAGGTCCCCTTTGTCTGGTCACCTGAAGCTAATCTGGCTTTTGAAACCCTCAAGAAGCAATTCACCTTGGCACCTGTTCTTCTCCATCCAGATCCTGAACACCAATTTTTTTTGGACACAGACGCCTCTGACTTTGCCCTAGGAGGGGTGTTGCTGCAGCTTGGGGAGGATAGTGAACTCCACCCTGTGGCGTTCTACTCCTATAAGCTGCTTGACCAAGAGAGAATTTACCACGTATACAAGAAGGAACTTTTTGCCATTGTCAAATCCTTGGACCACTGGCATCACTACTTGGAAGGAAGGAAATTTACCGTTCTAATCAGAACCAATCATAAGAATCTTCTATATTTCACCAAGAAGAGAAAGGTTAGCCCACATCTGGCATGATGGGCTATAGATCTGCTTGCCTTTGACTTCAAGATTAGTTATACACCAGGACATAAGAATGTAGTACCTGACGCCATCAGCAGACAAGAGGATTTGGATGACCCTAGTCAGTCTTACGTCAAACACAATGAACGTGCCATACTCTCTGAAGATCAGTTCCTCTCCCATATCATGACTATAGCTTATTTATCCACCTTGGATCAGGACATCATAGCATCTCAACTCCTTAATAAGGATAACATCCCCCCTGGGCTTACACTAAACAACGGATCTTGGTCAAAGAATGGAAACCTTTATGTACCAACTAATGAACACCAACAAGCAATCCTGGAAAGCTTCCACAACTCCCCTCTCACAGGACATGGAGGCATTTGCAAAACGGTCAAGAGAATCCAATGAAGATACTGGTGGCCTAATCTGAAGAAGACAGTTGTCAAATACATCACCACATGTGTGCTGTGTGGCCGCAAAAAACCCTCCACCATGAAGCCCCAAGGACTACTCAAACCCTTGCCCATTCCTCTGCGCCCTTGGTATTCCATCTCCATGGATTTTATTGTAGACCTTCCAGAGAGTGACAACATGACTGGCATCTTTGTGGTAGTAGATTGGCTAACCAAATATGCTATCTTTACCCCCTTCAAGCGCGCAACAGCAGAAGATACTGCCAACATGTTCTTCACTCATGTAATTGCCAACCATGGAATCCCCAATAACATCATCTCGGATTGAGGTACTCAATTCACATCCAAGTTCTGGCAGTTTCTAATGAAGACCTTACAAGTTAAAACTCTCATGTCTACATCCTTCCATCCTCAGACCAACGGACAGACAGAACAGGTTAATCAAGTACTGGAGGGTTTCTCAGGAACTATGTGAACTTGCAACAGGATGATTGGGTAAGTCTACTCCCACTTGCCCAACTATGCTACAATACCAACCACCATGATTCTATTGGAGTATCCCCTTCTTTGCCAATTATGGATACAACCCAGAAGACCTCCCCAAACCAACCACTGAAGACACTATTCCGCCGGCACATCAATGGGCAACCTCTTTACTCAAGAATCATCAACAACTTAAGACACAACTGGAAAAGGCGGTCCTACAGTATAAGAACCAAGCTTGTAAACATCAAAGAACCCCAGAAGGCATTCAAGTGGGATACTACGTGTTCCTCAGTGCCAAGGACCTCAAACTGGATATTCCAGGTCAGAAACTAGGGCCAAAGAAGATTGGCCCACTTTTGGTCATTGAACAACGCTCTGATGGTAATTTCTGACTCAAACTCCCTGCTGGCTCCTCCGCCCATGATGTCTTTCATGTTAGCCTTCTGTCTAAGTTCAAAGGGTTACCATCTGACATGGATCACAAGGACCCTCCTCCTATCATCTTGAACCATACTCCAGAATGGGAAGTAGAAGACATTCTTGATCACCGCACCTCGCAAGGCAAACTTCAATACTTGGTCAAATGGAAAGGGTATGAAGTAAATCCAACTCCTGGGAACCAGAAGATAATCTAGAGAATGCCCTGGAAGTCCTCTCACACTACCAAAAGACTCAGACAGAGAGGGTCCTTTATGGGGAGGATAGTGTCAGGGATTCTTTCCCTGACTACTTGAATTTTATTCACGCACATGGTAACAACAATCTTTTCAACCATCACCAGAACAAATACTCCAAGGATTTAAAGTCACAAATTGGATACAACACACTTCACAATGATACGGTGGGTCTCAGAAGCTTTGGAGACCGGAGTCAAACCCTGTACTCTTCTAAAGAATGCATCATTAGCATTGGATCATCACCAAACATTGATTTACCTATTTATGAACCTTTGATTCAATTGTTTCTCGCTTTCAAAAAGCCTTTCAAGATCAAAAAGGTTAATATTAAGCGGGTGTACATCACTTACCGTCCAGCATTTGATTGGTTGATTTTAGCTTTTCAAACCGCTCAAAACCCGCTTTCTCTGCCTTTAGGCATAGCGCTGTACTTCAGCATATTGGATCCTCCCAGTGCATCCCGCTTAATTAGCTTGTCCATCACAAGATCTTTGTGGCTCTTTTTATGTAACCAACTTGTATTGTTTATTATTAAGAACCAGTGTATCCAATACATGAAATTGGTAAGTTTTACATGATAAACTCATGAAAATTCCCTCTTATTTCCCTCAAACTCCACTCATACTCCTCAGCCTTGAATTCAAGGCTATTTAAGTGCCCACTTCTTATTCTTTCAAATTGTTCCAACAATAAAGACTATTACTCTTCTAGCTACTCATCCACTTTTGATAACACTCCTTTTCTGAAGCCATGAGAGGAATTCACTTCCTATCTTGGTTTCTAGCCTACTTCTTGTCCAAGGTGTTCACCTTGGAAAACCCAGCTCCAACAACAGACTGGTATAATTCCTCCCCAGATGATTCCCACCAGAAGGAATCCCCTGCCAATAGATGGTTTAAATATCCTTCTGGACATTGGGGACATAAATTTCACTATGGTCGTTCATTTGCTCCCCCACACACTGAACCTACTCTGGTTAGACCTTACGCCTCCTTTTACCTCTTGACGTATTTGGTGGGCTACTATCTACTAGGGCAATTCAGTTCTATGTTTGGAAGGTTTTCCTATCTTGGACAACTTGGGCATCTTGCAATGGTCACGGTTCCTATTGGTTTGGTCATAGCAGGATTAAATGTAGGGGCCTTGGCCCATCAGCTGGGAAGTTTATTCCCTGCAAAGTGGGTCCCTGACAATTATTGCTTCTTTATTTGTTTTACATTGCTTGTTTTTTCTGATAATTTTATAATCCTTAGTTGCAATAAAATTTTACAGTGAGATATAACATGATATTATTGTTAATACTTATTGGGATATGTGTTATATTAGATATAAGTGTGATTCTATATAGAAATTCCACACAGCCATATTATTGATTGGCTTTTTAATTTAAAGCAGTATATATAGGACACAGGTCTATGCATTCAGGGTTGTATTATGAAAAATAAGATGCAGATACTGTGGTGAGCAAGTTAAGTTCTGACCTGGGTCAAGGAGAGCTTGAGGCTCCTCTTCAGGAGATCAATCATGATAGGATGTACTCTATTGATATTTGACTCAGGTGTCATATTTTGCCTTGTTATCCTAGCAGCATTTTCATGTTCATAAAGTTTTAGACTCTTTGTTACTGTGCCAGGGACATGCTTTAACTGGCTCAGAATTTCCGCCTGGTTTAGGCCATGCTTGTTAGTGTCACTGTTTCTTATAGCAATCTTTTTTTGGATGGATTGGCTTTGCTTTTGAAGCTTTGTTAGCTGCATTATTAGCTGTAAATAATGATGTTAGACTACCAGTTGTTGATGATATGGGAAATAGTCCACCAACTTGAACGGCTGTTTGTCTAATTTCTTGTTAGAGACAAGCAGAGAAGTACAGCATATGATGTACACCTGATGCTGTTTAAATAGAGTGAGATCATTTGAGCCAGAAGACATGACAATATCTGCTGCCCTATTTCTATATTAGATATCTGGGTTGAGATAGGTTCTTTGTCAATATTGTAACCATTATTGTTGAATCTTTCCTTCCCAGTCTATTGCTCTTCAGATATCTTGGAATTGATGCCAAAAGTAAATATTATTTTTAAATAAATTCAGGGAAGATCAAGTAAATAATAATTTTCACACATCTTGATCCTTGTTTCATTGCAATTGTAATTTATAATCCAGACAGTACCTTAGAGACATGTCGCTTAACCAAATGGCTTTTGAAATCAGTAGAATGACATTTTTCTTAGATTGGATTGTTTTGTAGTGCTTCTATTGGATTATAATTATATTTTGGGGTATACATATGATCCAAGTTGTGTAAGATCATCTTTGATCTTTAGATTTTCTTGAATTTTGACTGTTTTTACATCTGGGGTGCTTCCGCAGTGTACCATATGGACTATTTTGTATCATAATAATCTTAACCTATTATGTTTGATGTTATGAGATATTTTTTACTGCACCAGTTTTGATATCCAATGCTTGGTCTTGTTTTGTACCCTGATTGGGTTCAATTTTGTTTGATGGACAGTGATTTTTTGGTTACCAAATGTTACCTTTATTGTTTACAGTATGGAGCTGATAAACAATTATTTTGTTCAAGGTGCAATCTACTAGGGTTTATATTGAGTTGACTCCATTCATCTCTATAGCTGAAAAAACTGTTCGGTCAAAGTGAAGTGGTTGTTACTAATTAGTTTAAAGAGGCTGGATATGATTATTGATAGCCAATAGCCCTTGAGCTTTTTACCTGACCCTAATATGTGGTTTATTTTGGGATAGAGATAGAAATATGGTATGTGTTGAGTAAGATAAGCTTCAGTTATATCATGTTATGAAGCTTAAGCCAACAACCCCATGATAAAATTTTCTAGATGTGTATGCCTTTGATACGAGGGCTGATACTTCAGACCCATTTGTGTTTATCTGTTAACATCATCCCATAACTCTTGTGAGGTCTCAGCACTTGGATCACAAATAAAAAATCAAGCTATAATTAATAAGGATGGTTTATTTAATATCAACACCAGCTTTTATAAATCAAAATAGCAAAATGCAAACAATCAAAGTTTAAAAAGGAGAATTGTAACTTGATAGAATTGAACTATTCCCTTGAGTAAACTATCATCCTTTAAAAATATTCAAATTAATTTTCTCCCCTGCAGGGAACCGAAAACTGGCCGCTACGGTGACTTCGGAGTATCCTAACCACTGGACTACAAGGGAGTGTGGGTCTTTTAGAAAAAAGAATGGCGCTTTATTCGAGGTTCAAGACTAAATTAAAAGAATGTTGCCAAGTACAAGGGATCAGGTAAGTTTTAGGTCTTTAAAAAAAGCTTAAGCTATATTAATTTGATTCCCTTTATACTAATAAGATTATATAGAGATAAAGGTATCATCAATATAAGGTAGATGTATAATAGTCTAAATATTTAGAGCCCTATCAAGTAATGATATATTTTAACTCATCAAACCAATTTTTCAAACTATTTAATTCTTAACCCTAGATGTAGAAAGATTTTATTCACAATCAAATATTTAACTGAATATATTGCTTAAAACATTTAGCAAAAACAAAAACTAACACACGTCAGGTTAAATAAGTAAATCTCTCAGATGAGTCCCTCTTGGCTTCAATATTTGATAGTCTATCAAATTATTTACTCACAACACCAAATGAATATTTCTTCAAATCTTATCAAACTAACATCGATAATATTATAGATATAACCCCTATAACCTATTATAAACTACCAAAACAAGTCAACTTCACTACTTCTCTAAACTCAAACACATCATGAAAGCACATCAGCACCCCAACTATCATCAATAATGTGATTCTTATTCCATTTTCTCTGCTGACAAAAAATCACATTTGCGACAAAAGCAAATAAATCAAAGTATAACAAACATGTCCGCCCATCATCAAAGACTGCATCAAAGAAGCACATATCTTCAAGGCTTGCTACAACGCCATCCACGGCTACACTGTATCAGCACCCAAGTTAAGGAGATGGTTCTTTAAACCAAGGTGATTAAGATATTCCGCACTGTTGAATGTGCTGTCAAGGACATGGTGCCTGATTTCAAGGCTGTTAAGTGCTTAACTTCCCAAGCCCTTTATATTAAGTTCATCCCTACAAGGTGAAGAGTGTAGTGATGATGCTCTCCATCCATGTTCACAAGTGTACTTAAAGTGTGATTGGCCCCTGTTTTCATAAGGAGAATCGGGATATGTCACACTCTGATAGCAATTATATTATATGGCAGTTTTCAATGAATGTTTTTCTGCAATTATGTCACGCTCAATTTGATTTATCATCTGGCTCCTTTGGCATGGTGGTGGAGTTTACAGTACCCTGCATAAAATTAAAATGATAATTTATTTAGTATATGCTTTACTATTCCCAATCCTGGATAAAGAATCTCCGACAGCGAGTTGCTAAAGTTACCTTGTTGATGTAATTAAGCACTTAGCTTGGTGCTAGACTTTGGAATATGGTTTCAGGATGGTTTATCTATGTGGCAGTTTTCTCCCATCTAACTAAACTTGGATATTTGAATCTTCTAGGGGGTTTAAGAGTATGTTTCTCTTTAAAGGAGCTGTCAGATGCTTGGCCTGAGAAGGTGGCATGATCCGTTTGGCTGCGTTGGAACAATCGGTGATCGGATAAAAGGAATACCCGAAATCCGTTGCCTTGGAGTGTTGGTCGGTTGAGAAGTTGGGATATATCATTAAGAGACCCAATGGATTAGCATTGTAAGGAATCAACCCCCTGTTACCAGATCCAAAGCCCCAAGGGCGGAACTTCCGGGCCCACTAAAGCCGCATAAGTAGATCAAGAATCCCTTGTTTAGATGCCCTGCATATATATCTGCAAGCTCGGGGGTAGGGTTTCAATTTAATAAATGCTTATCCCTCCAGGTTTACAAAAGTTGCACTTGGAATCTATTTTCGCTTGCTTTACCCGTCAATATATATGCATACATCATCAATTCTATAGACTTTGTTACGATCCTCTCCGCTTCAAGAGCGGGGACAAAGTTGTACCACAAACAATTCCAAATATAATATCTTACTTTAGAGACGGCGGCAATATTTGTCAATAGAAAATGGGTGTCATCGTGGTTTACATAAGTGCACTTGCTACAAAAAAAGAGAATCAGATCATCGCTGATACTGGGATTTCCCCGCATGGGTTCAAGTCGAAAGGGTAATGATCATGGAAAATATATCCACTGCCTCGGAAGCTGTTTTGTAGCCAACGCCAGTTGATTTCCTTATACAGGCTGCCAATAAGGAAATGCTGGAGTTCCCATTGATACAAAGCTTCAACAACATAATCTCTAGAAAAACAAATTTTATCCTTACTATTTCTATTAGATCGGCTACCAGATCCCTTACCCGTAAATAAGAGTATCCCTTGCACAATCGACCTTTAACGTTGAATACCGCTGCAGCTGATCAGATCGGCTATGTCCAATGGTTTAGATGTCCCAAGAAACCATACTTCAAAACTCCAGAGCCTTTATTTGTAGATGAAGCTATTTTAACCAATTTCTCTGTTGGTTGCAAACTCCCTATAGCGCCATCGTTATCAAACTCTATCATAATTAAATCCTCCCCATGAGGATAGGGGCAGCTACATGTTCAATAGCCTTGGGTTCGTGGATAATCATGCGAGGGAGAGCTTCAGCCACTACTCTCTTCACCCTGTAGAGATGATCTTGGTATATGGGACTCAGGACTTAAGCACTTAGGAGCCTTGAACTCAGGCACCATGCCCTTAACAGCACGTTCAACAGTGAAAATATCTTAATCACCCTGGCTTCAGGAATAATCTCCTTGACTTGTGTCATGGCCCAGACCAGATTCCAGCTGTCCTCCTGCTGGGAGAGAAGGCCAGGCCAGTAAGGACATATACATAATTGAGGTGATTATCACCAGGTAGTTTTTAGCAGTGGTCCAAGGACACCAGGTACCTGTGTGGGGGTGTAACTCAATCAGCTAATCCCAACACAGCAATGTAGGCAAACCCTATCTTGCTAAAACCATGGGTGGGAAGGGCCTTGGGGGAGGAGAACATCAGAAATCTCCTTCATCACATCTGGGTATCCATCACCTTGATCAGCAGAGAAGTAGCTGGAGGGAGGGAGATCTAAACGGTGTGAGTGATAGAAAACCTGGTCTGGAATATGAACAGCGGCAACCAGCAGAAATGATAGGGGGTCTGGCGGTGGCTGAGAGGGTAGAGAATATTGTAGATGCACTCTCTTAGCAATGCAAATGTCAGATAAATATCAGTGCAGAAGTAATTAATTGTCACAATGTCAAAACTGCAGGCTCAACCCGCCAGCAAGGTTCCAACCAAGTGGGTTTGTGACCCGCAATCCAATTACCCGGTCACCCAAAGCCAGACTAGGAAGTCAACTCAAATTACCAAATCCATCAACATGAACAGATGAGGATCCTTCACGGTAGATACCTTGATTTGGCGCTTGACTCATTATCAGGATCAAGCCACCCCCTCTTCCATCCAGCTGTGTATCACCAATCATGTTCCTGCTATCCATTGATTCACAATAGCTATATAATCACTATCTTGTAATAAAGATTATTATCTATCTTCTAAATATTTTTCCCCATGTAACTCTGCTAAAACAGCACAGTTACAACATTGGTAGCACAGGTAGGTTCTCCATCCTACCTTATCTTGAAAAATTCTGCCTGTTGCCCGCACACGCTGCAGCCAACAAATCCTCGACAGAATCATGTCTGGCCTCCTGCCTGACTGGACTCCGTATACCCCTGGTACTGAGATACCTGATGGTTTTGTCCTCTACCAAAACACAGTGATCCCGCTACCCGCCTTCAACGCCCTGTCCGCCCAAGGGTTCTTTCAGGCACCTTCCTCAATGTCACAACCAGCTGACAAAACCACCATGCCCGCCTATGTTACACAAAGACTTTGCAGCACTGCCTTGGAGTCCTTTGCAGGGGCCAACGACAACAATGCTGCCGCATGAATTCAGTCCGCCCAAAGCAAGCTGGCTCAGATGGAATGCCCACAGCAATTTTGGATTGCAGAGATTTCCATTCGCCTGACCCATGACGCTGGCACCTGGTGTGACAAGTGGCACAAAGAGCACACTGACAAGAACTGGGACACCTTCAAACAGGACTTCTTGGCGAGATTTGTGCTTAAGGATACGGCACTCATGATCATATGTCAAGTAAAGAACCTGACCCAGACAGGCACCGTTAAAGAACTCACCCGCGCCTACAAGGAACTCTGTGCCCCATCCAACATGGCCTTTGACACCCCAGCAACACACCTCATGTACTACAACGCTCTCAAGTTGCACGTGATGATACATGTGAACCTGGACCAGGTTACCAACCTGCAAAGCTTGTACTGTGAAGCGGAAAAAGAGGAACAAACATCCAACACTTTACACAAGGCACAGACTGGGAAACAAGAGAGGCCCAAGGACTCCCATCCAAGCAGGCGTTCCTCTCAATCATCTGGAGGCAACGGCAACAACAACAACCACAAACCCACAGGTTTGAATGGGAATGGGAATGGAAATAACGGCCAGTCAAATAGTACCCATTTCTGTGTCACCACCACCCAAGACAACCAAGATGAGGGAAAGGCCCAGGGAGAGCACTAATCAAGCCAAGCTCTCCCCACGCAACTCCTGACTTGCCCAACAATGGATACCGACCCAAGGACGTGGACCAATGCCCAATGATCCAAGTGCCCTCGGAAGACCCAGTACTATACACCATTGCTAGACATCCCAATAAATTGATATCTTACCCTTTCTGCTTTTGCAGTTACACAGGCTCAGCACTCCTGGACTTGGGCACAGATTGAACTTTAGTCAACAGCAGCTTTGTGGATAAATTTAAGCTTGCCACTAATCCTTTGCGGATTAAAAATGTGGTCCTGGCTGATAAACACCACATTGCTGTGACAAAGGAAACTGCTCCTTTCTCTGTCATGCTTGAGAACCTTCACTCCACCATCCAAGGTCCCGTCAATGACTTCCCTAAGTTTGACATTGTACTGGGGCTAGACTGGTTACGGAAAAACAACCCCCACATGGACTGGGCAACCTCTGTTGTTGTGTTCTGAGGCGCAGCACAGACACATAACAGGGAATCATAACCTTAGGATTGGATTTGTACTAAGTCTTGATTAGATGACAGGGAAGGCAATAGCATTTACCTTGCGGCCCTGGATGAATAATCTCTACTAGGCGTGGCTAGAGAGAGGCGCAGAAGTACAGAAGACACAAAGACAAAAATGTGAATAGAACTTAATTTTATTGGTAGAATAGGAAATGGAATATATAGTGGTTAGGAATACCACAAAACACTACCAGGACAGTAGAATCACTTGCCACAAGCATAAGTGGGGCAAGTGAGTTGCACAGAGTCAGGAAACCAAACACAATCATATTTCCTGAAGCGGAAGCCAGTTCATTTCGATAGTCAAAAGCGAAAGCAAGAGATTTGTCCTCAAAATGGCCCAACAAAGGCGAAATCAAAACATGGTGAATGCCGTTATTCACGACATTGCCCCCCTCTAGATTGGCCTTTGGGGGGTGATACTTGTGGAGGAACTTGTCGTGTACACGGGCAAAAGGGCAACCACTGGAGAGGAGCTTTACATTGTACTCAGACCCTCATTTGAAAGTCACCTCTAAAGGACCAATCCACAGGGAGTCTAGTTTGTGTGCGCGCCCGCCCACACGGTGTTGATAGTATAGGACATGGTCACCAACAGCAAACTCAGGCAAGGGGGAGCGCCTAGTGTTTTCAGGAGAGAGCTTGAGCATCTTAGTCTTATAGGCAGAAGTGTAGGCAGTGGCCTGTATATCAATGATGCGGTTGACTAAGTCTTTGATGTGGTTGTCAGGGTTCATGGCCTTATCAGAGGAGAGTAGGGGAACCCCCAAGAGCAACAGAGTGGTGGCTTCACGCCCATACAACATGACAAAGGGGGAGTACCCTGTGATCCAATGTCAGCTCAGACAATAGGCAAAGAGTGCAGCAGGTAAGTATAGATCCCAATTGGCAGCGTCAGAGTAGGTGAGTTTCCTCATGATAGAAACCAATGTTGAGTTGGCACGCTCAACTGCCCCATTAGTGGAAGGATTATAGGGGGCAGAGAAAGACTGGTGAGTTCCTAGAGCTTCAACAACAGAGGTTACAAGTTTGGCATTGAAGTTGGTCCTGTTGTCTGACAACAGCACTTGAGGGCAGCCATGGCGGTAGAAAACATCCTGCAGCAGGAAGGCAGCAGTAGTCTTAGCAGTGATGTCTTTAGTAGGGCGAGCTTCTACCCACTTGCTGAAGTGGTCAATAGCAATCAGGATAAAGCGGCATCCAGAGCGTGAGTGGGGGAGAGGACCTACAGCATCAATGCTGACAGTGTGAAATGTGTGTTGAGGGGGAGCCAATTTGAACTTGTGAGAAGCCACTCGGGGTCTCTGAAGTTGGCAGTCATGGCAACTAGCTATGACATCTGGGATCAACAGGCAAAGATTCTCCCAGAAGTAATTCTTCTGAAGCCAGTCAAAGGTCTTGGCAATTCCTCCATGGCCAGTTTCCTTATGAGCTTGTGACACCAAGGAGAGGCAAAGACTGGGGCGCATGTATGATAGGTATTGACCCTGCACCTTCTTGAAGAGTTGGTTGTTGCATATGAGGGTATCTTCAGACAATTTGGACAAGGCAAGTCAAACCTCTTCTGTCTCACTTTCCCAGGAAGAAGGGTAGCCAATTAGCTCATACAGGCGGTCTGCCTCAGCAGGATGTAGGGCAAGGATGGGCATTTGGGATAGCCTGTCAGCGTTCTGATGTTGAATCCCAGGGCAATGGAGCACAGTGAATTCATAACCTTGCAGGCGGAGAGCCCATCTGGCTAAGCGTCCTTCAGGCTCCTTAAGTTGTTGTAACCATTTGAGCAAAGCGTGGTCAGTGACAACAGTGAAATGGGTACAATACACATAGTGGCGGAATTGTTTGACTGCATGCAGCACAGCAAGGCATTCCTTCTCTGTAACGCTATAATTCTTTTCATGCTTATTTAGCACACAGGAAGTATAGGCTACAGGGTGGTCCACACCTTCATCGTCAAGATGAGCCAAGATAGCCCCAATATCAAGGTTGCTAGCATCAGTGTACAAGATGAATTCCTTATCATAATTGGGGTACACTAAAATGGGTGCTTCTTTGAGTTTCTGCTTTAGAGTCTCAAAGGCTTGCTGTTGACTGGCAGTCCATTCAAAAGGGACATTACACAATAGTTGGACCAGGGGCTTGCTAGTATCAGCAAAATCAGGAATGAATTGTCTATAGTAACCCATCATGCCCAGAAAGACTTGTACTTCTCGGAGGTTGGTTGGCAGAAGCATTTTGTCAATGGCTTCAACCTTCTTGGTCATTGGACAAATTCCCGTTTGGGTTACTTCATGGCCCAGGAATTCAAGGCACGCTTTGAAGAAAGCACACTTAGAAGGCTTTAACTTGAGGCCAGCTTCTCGGATCTTTATAAACACCTCTTTAAGATGGGCTAGGTGATCTGTGAAAGTTGCACTGAAGACTGTTATATCATCTAGGTAGACTAAGACACACAACAACTTCAAGTCACGCAGGATGGAGTCCAGGGCCTCTGGAAAGTTGCTGGGGCATTACAGAGCCCTTGCGGCATGCAAGTAGGCTCAAACAATCCTTCTGATGTGATGAGTGCAGCCTTCTGACAGTCTTCAGGAGAGAGGTCAACTTGCCAGTAGCCAGTAGCCAAATCCATGGCAGAGAAAAACTTAGAACCTCCAAGGCGTCAAAGGGCGTCATTAATGTGTGGTAAGGGATAGGAATCTTTCTTGGTTAGAGAATTCAACCTTTGATAGTCCATCACAATCTGGTGGCCTCCATCCTTTTTCTTTAAGATGAGCAGGGGGAAGCCCAGGGACTTTGAGAGAGAGCTAGCAGTCCAGCATCCAGCAGTTGTTTGAGCTCCTTAAAAACCTGCACATCTTCCACTTGTCTGCGGCAGTATGGCTTGGCACAAAAGGGGGGAGCATCTCCTGTGTCAATCTGATGAATCACACCTTTGGCTAGTCCATAATCATTACTATCTTTAGCAAAGATTTCTGAGAACTGGTCTAGTAAATCAAGCACCTCTTTCTGTTGGACTGGGGACAACTGAGGGAAGTCTTGGGCAGTGAACAGAGATAGGAATTGAGGCTTGTCTTTGGGTAGGTTAAAGTCTTGAAACGTTCCAAAAGGGTGAAGAGACAAGACGTCAGGAGCATTTAACAACTTTCTGTAACCAACGACCTGTCCTCTGGATACAGTCATAGGAAGTGCAGTAAGGTTGGCAACTAGTAATTGAACAGGATCCTTGTGGGAAACGTCCAGAATTCCAGGACAAAGGTAAGACTTGTTACGCCCTAGCAAAGGAGGGAAGTACAGCTCTAAGAAAGTCTGTTCAGGTAGTTCATATGATATCTGGGAGTCTAGGATAGCCTGAGAGCCTGGGGGGATGGTGATAGCAGACGTGGCCATGAGAGGGATTCCCTCAGTTGCAGGACAAGCCATGGGAGGACACCTCATGTTGGAGGAATGGGTTTGGTATTTTAGGGTGAAAACTCCAGTGGGGTACTCCAGAGTACATGTTTTCAACCGTTTACCAGGAACTTTGATAGGCTCCTCAAAGATCAGAGGGACTTTGTACCCTAGGATAGAAAGATAACCATCCTTTAGGTTGATGATCCCATTATATTCCCGAAGGAACTGGGTACCAACCAAAAGGTCATAGCTCTCATTTTCTAGAACAGCAGCCGGCGCAGCCAACAGGAGTTTACCAAATTGCATTGGTAAGGCAGAGTACGCACCAATGGCGCAAGTCATGGAGAGACCAGCGGTGCCATAGGATTGATGGTAGTTGAGATCAGGGGCCAGCTTAAGTTTCTTCATCAGTTTAGAAGAAACAACGTTGACAGGAGAACCAGTGTCCAGGACAGCTTTGATCTTGACCTTTTGGATAGATATCTCTACTCAGGTGGTGGTGCGTCCAAAGGGTGGCAGAACAGCCAAGATATCCTGTGCCTCAGCCAGTTCCTTGTCCCATTTCTCAATCATGCATCATAGACCCAGAAACGCCCTATATACAGTTTGGAGGGGGAGTGAGACAGATACATTCTTGAAAATGGCGTCTGCAACTTCAGCGGCTTCCTCTGATGATTCCACTAATACAGGGGACCGTTTTGCTTGAGTAAGATAGGGGCAGGAGACAACTTTTTTGGCCTCAGATGAGGGCTTGGTGGTAGTTGTAGTCTTCCCAGATTGTAGCTTGTAGGGAACGGCAATTGTCTCAGGGACAGCAAGAACAGAATAACCATATACATCATGGTCTTCAACATCAGATTCATCCATATCAGAATTGTCAGAAATGTCATGGAACAGGAGGAGGATAGGAGGCGCTTCATCATCAGCAGGCTCAGAGTCAGTAGCAGGTGGAGGTGTAGGAGGAGTCTGGGAAGAATTGTCAACCGAGAGCGTCTCCGCCTCTAGGTTAACTGTTTTTTTCCCAACTGATCCTTGGAATCAGCTCCTTCAACCAGTGGATTGGTGCAGACGCGAGAGTGGTGGCCTATCTGACCACAGTTGTGGCAACCCTGTCGGTGAGGCAGATTTTGGGAGTTCATAGTGAGGATACAAGGGCCGCAAGAAGAGGAGCCAGAGTTGGAAGCGGCATAACTTTCCTGAACAACTGCCCCAGAATGGGTAAGATGCATATCTTGGAGCAGTGTTTTTATACTCTTCATGGAGGACAGCATAGCCTTATGGGCCTTGAAATGGAGGCATAGGAGTTGATTCACCTTGAGGGCCTGGGCGCAGGCCATATATTCTTCATGCACTGTCAATTGTCTGCTTGTTATTAACTGTTGCCCCTCCATGTAAAATCTGTCAGCAAATTCAGCTAATGTCTCTTTGGGCTTGAAGGATATGTGCATGAAAGCATCCTTTTTCACCTCCAGGCTAAGATCACCACCAAACTTGTCAATCAAGAGTTGTTTCATGTCCTCCCAGGTCTCAATGGAGGGCAGCTCTGGTACAACTACCTCTTGACAGGTTGGGTGTAGGCAAATCAGAATATGTTCTTTCTTAACTTCATCTGATGCTTGCCTCATAGCAGTCTTGTAAATAGTTAAGAAGGCTGCAATAGTCGAGGTTTTAGGATCAAACACTTGCTTAAAAGTAGGCTTGAAGTGTGTCTCATGAGTTGGACCGCCATTGTTGCTATTGAGTATATTTATGCGCGGGGAGAACTCAGCTTCAGATTTGGAGGGGGGTTGTCTAGCCCACAGTTGTCAAACACTTTCTTCAAGGGTTGTCAGAGTCTTGGTGGTTCTGGCACCCATAGTGTTGGCTAGAGCGGTCTGTTGTTCAGTAACATATAGGCGTTGTCCTTGGGTAGTGACAACCGTGGAGAGTTCAGCCAGTTGCAAAATAAGGGATGGCCCCACTGATAGGCAAGGGGCAAATCTGTTGTTTACCAAATCAATCAACTCACTCATCTCCTGTACGTCTCTGTCCAACTCAGTCTGGTCTCATTTCAAATGGTCCACCTCATTAGCTAGGGCAATCAACTCCCTAGCGCAGTGGATTTGAGGAGCCCCTGCCAAACCAGGACAATATCCATCTTCCTCATTAACCCTGCGTGGACTAGCAGCGGCCGTCACTACCTCACGTAAAGCAGCAACTTCCTGCTGTAGTTCAGCAACCTGAGCAGTCAGCGCAAGAACCTGGGGATCAGGCTGAGGCATTTCAGTAGGACGTCCTTGGCTACAAGTGGAAGCACGTAATTCCCAGATGGCTTCCCAGATTCTCTGCTCTCTGTCCACCAGATCATCAGCAGGAGGAGAAGGCAGAGCGTCAGGTTTGTGAGAGGACAGCTCATTCACCTGACTCTGAAGTTTGGCAATAGCGGCGGCAGTGGCAGCTCTCTCTTGATTGAATTCCAAGCAAGCTCATTTAGACCTTGGGCGGCAAGGTCAGCTACCTGTTGCAATTGCTCAAAGGAATAGAAACTGAATGCATTGATCTGTTGCACTAGGCGCTCAAAATTGGAGAGATACACGTTTAGGGTGGAGTCTACTTGAGTGCGCCAGGGTTGTTCTAACTGGTGAAACTCATGTAGTCGCTCCCTAACGTACTCAGGGATGGACTGGCATATTCACTTAATGGAGTTGACAAAACGTGTTTGAGAGGTGACCAAATCACGCTGATTGTCAGATATCAGGGAGAACAGGGAATGAATTCATTGTTGGTAGGCGGCAAACTGGTCCCAATGATGGGTAACAGCTGCTTGTAGAGACAAGATTTATTGAACGTGGAGTCCCAACACCATCTGGTGGTGGGCCAAGGCGGGCTGTACAAAGGATAACAGCAGATGATCAGCAGAGCCAGCTGCTGGGAGGAAGTGTTGTGGAAACTGAGGGGCCACAATTAACTCATAGTATTCGGCACGGCTAAACTGTAACTGAAGGCAAGGGATGGCCCCGTCCCGAGCTATCCCAAGGGCTACTGCCATGACTTGTTCCAAGTCAGGGGTACCCATAGGGTAAGCAACTAGGCAGGGACTATTCCCAAGGTTCAGCACAGTAGGGACAATAGGCGGGTTGGCGATGTCTTCCTCAATAGGAGGGCTGGTAATTTCAGGCGAGGTTGACTCCCAAATAGGCGGAGGCAAGGGACCTTCAAACGTAGATGCAAAAGGGATAACCAAGGGGCTTACAGACCCTGTAGTGAGCACCATTTTTGTTGTGTTCTGAGGCGCAGCACAGAAACATAACAGGGAATCATAACCTTAGGATTGGATTTGTACTAAGTCTTGATTAGATGACAGGGAAGGCAATAGCGTTTACCTTGCAGCCCTGGATGAATAATCTCTACTAGGCGTGGCTAGAGAGAGGCATGGAAGTACAGAAGACACAAAGACAAAAATGTGAATAGAACTTAATTTTATTGGTAGAATAGGAAATGGAATATATAGTGGTTAGGAATACCACAAAACACTACCAGGACGGTAGGATTGCTTGCCACAAGCATTAGTGGGGCAAGTGAGTTGTGCAGAGTCAGGAAACCAAACAATCATATTTCCTGAAGCAGAAGCCAGTTCATTTCAAGAGTCAAAAGTGAAAGCAAGAGATTTGTCCTCAAAATGGCCCAACAAAGGCGAAATCAAAACATGGTGAATGCCGTTATTCACGACATCTGTGTTGACCATCAAGTGTGAAGGTGTCAACCACCAAATCTACCCGGACTCTGTAGACCAACCCCTACAAGATCCTGTCTTTGCACGCATCACAGAGACTTTGGACAAGAAGGAAAACCTGAAAGCAATTGACTGGGACTCCTGCCAGTATGAAATCATAAACTTCAAGGACCACCAGGACACCTCCACGCCGCAAGATTGCAACATTGTGGCCCATCACCCAGAAATCTTTAAAGAAGCGTTACCTGGGTTACCCCCTGAGAAGCACATCCAACACTATATCCAACTCAAGGGGGCTGTACCCAAGGCATGCCCCATTTACAGGCTGACGCCAAACAATGACAACACCCTGTGCGCCTATCTCAAGGAGGCACTGGAAAAAGGACTTATCTGCCCCTCACAGTCTCCCTTTGGGGCCACCGTATTCTTCATGGCTAAAAAGGACGGTACCTTACGCCTGGTCACAGACTACCACGCCTTGAACAAAGTCATCATTAAGAACTGTTACCCATTGCCACTAATTGATAATCTCTTTGACGCCTTGGGAGGAGCCTCTGTCTTCTCCAAGATTGATCTAACTGCAGGCTACAATCAGATTTGTATCAAGGAAGAAGACATCCCCAAGACAGCCTTCCACACCAAGTACAGTTCCTACAAATGAGTGGTACTCAACTTTGGCATGACCAATGCCCTGTCCACCTTTGTAACCTTCATAACAAAGTGTTTGCGCCACACATAGGCAAACACACCCTAGTGTACCTGGACAATATTATTGTCTACAGCCCCTTGGTGGAAAAGCACCAAAAAGACCTGGAGGAAGTCTTTGCAACCCTGGCATGGCACAAACTGTTGGCCAAGCCCTCCAAATGCCAGTTCTTCCAGGAGCAACTACCCTTCTTGGGACACATAGTCTCAAAAGACGGCATCAAATCCAACAGTCAGAATATACAAGCCATCTGCAAGATGCCACCCCCCAAGGACAAATCAGAACCCCGCACCTTCTTGGGAATGGTGGCCTATGTATGACGCTTCATACCCAACTGTGGCGTCTTGACCGCCCCTTGTCTGCCATAACAGGCGCCAAGTCCAAGTTTGTATGGGCCCCCAATGTGACCTCTGTTTTAGACGTCTTAAGGAAAAGCTCACGACAGCTCCCATCTTACAATACCCCAAACGAGATGGAGAGTACCAGATGGAAACCAATGCTTCAGATGCATCCATTGGGGAAGTACTACAAATTAAGAATAGTGACAGTGACTTCCTGCCTGTAGCCTACAAGTTGCGCAAACTGACGGATGGCAAGTGTTGATACCCAATCCACAACAAAGAACTGCTGGCCATTGTACACTGCCTAGTCAAATGGCGCTATTACCTAGAACAGCAGGAATAAATCACAGCATTAACAATCATAAGTTGCTCATCTACTTCAAGACACAAGCAAACCTGTCACGCCGCCAAGCGCAGTGGATGGAAATCTTAGAAAGGTTCAACATGCTCATCCAATATTAGCCCAGGGCTGAGCTTGTCATGGCAGACGCCCTGTCCTGTCTGAATGTCCACGCTTCTAGGGGAGAGAATGGGCTCAACCCAGACTGTCCTCTCCTAGTGCTACATACAAAAGACAAAGGGTTCCCCGCAGGCACAACCAATATCACCAAAGAAACAGTCATCAAGAATGAACACCTCTTTGCTGATGTATATAGAACTCTTCACAGAAGAATGTTGGATGGCACAACCATTCCCTACATCCCCACACATCAACAAGTCAACACCATTCTTTGCTATCACAGTGATCTTGGACATACTAAGAGCTGAAATCTATATAAATTCCTGAAACATAAAGCCTGGTGGCCAACCTTATACTGCAATGTCCAGGAAGTGCTAGAACAGTGCAAGGTCTGCAAAAAGTTTGCCAAAAGCAAAACCCCGCCTAAGTCTGTACTCCCCATTCAAACCCAACTACAGTTCAAGGTATGGGCTCTTGACATTGTGGGCCCCATGCCAGGAAAGTACAACAACAAAAAAATACATCATCACAGCCATTGATTTTGTGACAAGGTGGCCAGTAGCCCAAGCGGTGAAAACACACACTGGTAACAACGTCTGACAATTCATTGGCAAGGAAATAATCAGCAGGTTTGGAAAGCCAGAACTCCTGATAACCAATGGAGGCAAAGAATTGACCTCCAAAGAAACCAACGTGTACCTCACCAAAAATGATGTCAAACACACCGTCACAACACCATACCATCCACAGGCCAATGGACGCGTAGAGCAGCTTAATGGTAGCCTCGTGCAAGCCCTAGCCAAACTCACTGCTGGAAGACCTGAAGACTGGTATAAGCAGCTACCAAATGCATTACTTGTGTGCCAAACCCAAGTGAACAGATCCACCGGAAAAAGCCCATTTGAACTGGTATCCGGCATACAGCCAAATATCATTCAAGCATTGACAGGACCCAAACAGGAAATTCCAAGTCAAGTCCCCCCTCACTCAGATTCTCAAGTAATAGAGGCCAACAGCAAAAAAGCAACCAAAGAAAAGGAACACTTACAAAAGACCTTTGTTCCCATCCCCCAGAGACATGAAGTTGGGGACAAAGTCTGGGTCATGAATGTTGACAAAAGCAAACTACAACCCAAAAAAGTAGGGCCAGCAATTATTCTAAAGGTAAACAACAATAACACTTACCTTGTGCAAGGGCTTGGGAAAGACAAGCAAGACAAGACTTTACACCACAACCGCCTACGACCCTGCACAGCAAGACAGAAACAACAAGAAACCGCCCTGCCTGCCACCAACCAACAACTGGTTCAATATGGCGCCTGGGCTCCTGACAACCTCCCTGACAACCTTCCCCCAGAGGAGGCCAACCTTCAGCCAGGGGGGTGTCAAAACCGCAGGCTTGACCCACCAGCAAGGTTCCAACCAACCAGGTTTGTGAACCACAATCTGATTACCCAGTCACCAAAAGCCAGACTAGGAAGTCAACTCAAATTACCAAATCCATCAACATGAACAGATGAGGATCCTTCACGGTGGATACCTTGATTTGGCGCTTGACTCATTATCAGGATCAAGCCACCCCCTCTTCCATCCAGCCGTGTGATCACCAATCATGTTCCTGCTATCCATTGATTCACAATAGCTATATAATCACTATCTTGCAGTAAAGATTATTATCTATCTCCTAAATATTTTTTCCTGTGTAACTCTGCTAAAACAGCACAGTTACAACAACAACATCTTTGATTACTCCCTCTCAGGAAATTAATTCCCTGAGCAATTCCCTAACTAATCATTAAGTCAGTGGCACTATTATTGTTTGCCCATCTATTACAGGGATCAAACCTTTTTGAGCCCTAAGCAGAACACTAATTGGACAAGCCTTGTGGCGCCATGAAATATGTGGACAGTATGTGGCTTCTCATGATACTATATAATACTCTAAACTCATATCAAACAGAGTATTCTTCTCTTCTTACTTTTCCCCCTTATCTTGTTTATTGTACTTCTAAGAAGTATATACTTGACCTAATTCATGCAAACAACAAATAATCTATTTACATGAATTTTATCAAGAGATGTCAACTGTGAGGAGGGGAACCTCCCTCACCTTTATACTTACTGTTGGAACAATCCAATTCTTGTGCCACCCATTGACTGTGCCCTTTTCTTTGAAACCCTGGGTGTTTGGTATGGGCAGAAGGAGGCAGGGTGGTTGGTACCTTGGTGTGGGGTGCCTGGCCTTCATCTGTATTTGGGCCACACCAGCTAGGGAAACTTCAATAAAACAGTCATGCACCTGTGTAATTCCCTTCCCAACTAGCTATTCCCCAATAATCTGGCATACAAATTTGCTTGCTGTCCTGGTCTCAAGGGGGTGCGCCAGATAGGCTGTCAAGATTTCTGGTTCTTGAAGAAGAAGAGTGATTGTTTTTATTAGGTGAGTTTATCATGTTAGGATGGGATATCTGTATGAAGACAGATGTGCTTCTATTGATGTAAATATGTATGACAACAGGCTGTGTTACATTGTTGGTTGATCCAATTGAGGTGGAAGTCCTGTGGTCCTTTGAAGATGCAACACCGTCTGTGGTGGTTTTGGCAGGAGTTTGCAAGTATCAATAATTCACTCTTATTGTACTTTGACACCGCTATTATTTGGACTAGTAGGGATGTTGATGGTTATTAATTGTCTGCCTTCCAAGTGATCTTGGAAGGCCCCTTTATAGTTGACAGCTAGCAGCCAAACTGGCGTCTAGCTGCAGACAACTCTTACTAGCTAGCCTATCATCCCCAAGCTACTAGTTTCATCCCCTAGAGTTGGATCCCAAAACCCAAATAATGGTTTGGGATGAGGTAATATTCTAGGCTGCTGATTTCTCCTCTTCAGCCCAGATATTCCTTGACTTAGTTACAGCAACTAAGTTGACACCCAATTTGGCTGACCTGCCCTTGTGCATGGTGTAATGTGTAATTTTTGCATGGGCGGTCTTCCGTCTCAACTCTTGGTGAAACAAGATGTTGTAATTCCCCAATCAATCTCTGGGTTGGGTCTGCATCCCTATTTGGAATCCGGAATCCTTAGCATCTAATTATAGAAGCTTCTGGATTGGCCCATGACCTGAGACCCAGAATGTCTCAGGTGTCTTCTGAGTTGGAAACTATATCAACCTTATTATAGTTTCTCTGTATTCCAGAATACTGTGTCACTTTGGCTGTGTTGCGTCCAAAATCAACCCACAGCTTCAGTAATAGGGATATGGATCAGTCAATCCTAATGAATAAGGATTTCCTGATATTTTCCCCCACTTGACTGAGCTATATAACCTTTGAAGAACTTCTTTAGCCCGGAATATGAGCAATAATTCCAATTACTCTGGTGTTAGCAACAAGACTGATGCCTGCCAAATGGTGGCGCAGATGTCAGAAGAGGACCACCAACATTTCTGTGGACTCTCCAAGGAAGCCAAGGTGGCGTTGCTCTATGGGCTTTGGTAGGCAGAAACCGGTTCACTCTGGTCTGGGCTGGAAAGTTCAGTGCCAGGTGAAAATAGTGAAGAAATCCCGGTGGAGGGGGAGTTGGCAGGGCGGTCTTCTGTTGGGGGTGAAAAGCGTCTTGCTGAGCCTCAGGCCAGTTCAGCGTGCACCTGCCCCCAAAATCTGGAGAGGGAGAATTTGGTCATGGACCCTCACTTGGGTGCTTTTACTTTTTGTTTGCTGGACGCTGGGCTGACTGACTTTGATTTCATGCCCCTGCTCTAATTGGGTGACAAGGGGTTTTCCATTTCCCAGCTTTATGTGGGAATGTATATAATTCCTCAGTTCCTGTTTGTGATAATGGCACAGCGCCTGTGTCATGATCTTAAGCAATGCATCAATCATTCAAGCAAGGGCTTCCATAGAGCAGATGTCGTGAATAACAGCATTCACCATGTTTTGATTTTGCCTTTGTTGGGCCATTTCAAGGACAAATCTCTTGCTTTCACTTTTGACTCTCAAAATGAACTGGCTTCCGCTTCAGGAAATATGATTGTGTTTGGTTTCCTGACTCTGTGCAACTCACTTGCCCCACTCATGCTTGTGGCAAGTGATCCTACTGTCCTGGTAGTGTTTTCTGGTATTCCTAACCACTATATATTCCATTTCCTATTTTATCAATAAAATTAAGTTCTATTCACATTTTTGTCTTTGTGTTTTCTGTACTTCTGTGCCTCTCTCTAGCCACGCCTAGTAGAGACTATTCATCCAGGGCCGCAAGGTAAACGCTATTGCCTTCCCTGTCATCTAACCAAGACTTAGTACAAATCCAATCCTAAGGTTAGGATTCCCTGTTGTGTGTCTGTGCCGCGCCTCAGAACACAACAGCGGAGGACAAGGACTTGGCAGGGCGGTTAGGCAATTAGTTGGCAGAGCTCCTGGTGGCCACTGGTGATGCAGGCGGGGTGGACAAGGCCTGTCAAAGTTATGTGCTGGACTTTGGCTTGTGGGTTTTCTCTTCTTGGTTTGGCGCTTTAGCAGGGTTTCCGACGCTGTACTTGTTGCTGGGTGTGAACAACTCCAATGCGCAGGACAGCTGTATCTGTTGTGTGGCTCAAAGTGTTTACGCCAACATCAAAAGTGGTGCCAAACAATAGGCGGTTTGCAGGATGGTGTTATGTGGGGACATAATGCTTATCCCCAATCTTAGCCTGTCAATGGCTACTGCGGACAATATGGCGGCCCAGTGGGAGAAGGTCTGCAACAAGCTGGGCAGTCTTAAGGCGCCATGACCCACTGCCTTGTGGGCAGCCATTATCAGATCCAGCCGCTCTGAAGGTTTGGGAAAGATGTATTTGACACCATTGTGGTACTTATACAGCTTTTGGTTCTCCACCTTACAGTCTTTGCGGAGCTCACCAAGGATGGCCTGTACTTCTTCTGGTTTGTCCTTGAACTTGTTGGTGAGCATCTTTTCATATAACAGGTTGGCCTGAGTTGCTACTATAGCAACTGTGGGAAGTCTTGACAAACAGTCCACGTTCTGGTGATTGGCGCCAGGACAGTGGACTATATTATAGTCAAAAGCCTGAAGTTTTAATGGTCATTGGGAAAGGCGTTCTTTTGGCTCCCAGAGATTTTGCAGCCAACTGAGGCTGGCGTGATCAGTGACCACAGTGAAGTGTACCCTGTGCAAGTATACTCTAAATTGCTTGTAGGCGTATATTACGGCAAGGCATTCCCTTTCAGTGACTGTGTAGTTGCGCTCATGTACATTCAGAGAGCAGCTAGCATAGGCCACTGTGTGTTCAGCCCCTGTGTTGTCCAATTGGGAAAGGACAGCTCCTAAAGCTGATAAGGAGGCATCCGTATGTATGACAAAAGGTTTGCTGAAGTCTGGATACATCAATACTGGACTGGAGGATAGGCTAGTGCGGAGGGCGTTGAAAGCGTCTTGGCAGGCTGTTGTCCATAGGAAGGGGACCCCATTCTTCAGTAGATGAAACAGAGGTTTGCCAGTACAGGCAAAGTTGGGGATAAAGCAACGGTAGTAGCCTATCATCCCCAAGAAGACCTGGATATTGTGTTTGCTTTCTGGCTGATTCATCTTGGTGATTGCCTCCACTTTAGCTGACTGAGGGCGGAGTTCTGATGTATCAACCACAAATCCAAGGTACTCCAACTGATCCTTGAAGAATTGACATTTTTGGGGTTTGATCTTCAAATTGGCGTCTGCCAATCTCTTGAAGACGGCCTCCAAATGCTCAAGGTGTTCAGTGAAGGTTTTTGAGAACACATTGATATTGTCCAGGTAAAATAGGACGCAGGAGAGCTTGAGATCACCTAGTATGATGTCCATGGCCCGCTGGAAGGTGGCAGGCGCATTGCACAACCCTTGTGGCATTTGGGTTGGCTGGAAAAGGCCCTGGGAAGTAATTATGGTGCACTTCTCTTGTTCCTTGGGTGGAAGCCTGATTTGCCAGTACCCCAATATGAGGTCCATGGAGGAGAAGTACTTGGCCTCTCCAAGTCAATTCAGTGTGTTGTCAATACTGGGCATTGGGTACAAGTCCTTCTTGGTTATCAAGTTCAGGCGTTAGTAGTCTATTACTACCCAATTACTCCCATCCTTCTTTTTTACTATCAGGATGGGCAACGCCCAGTGACTCTTGGATGGGATCAACATGCCTATATCTAGAAGTTGCTGGATTTCATTGCTCACAGTCTCTTCACTGACCTTTGAGCAACAAATTGGCCAAAGGCGGACAGGTTTGTTATCCCCTGTGTTGATGTAATGAGTGGCCTCATTGGCGCACCCCAGATCAAAGTTGTCTTCTGCAAATATGCAACAATATTTTTCAAAGAGTGCGCTGGATTTTTCCTGTTCAGTGTCATTGAGGGAAGATAAGTCAGCCAATGGAGTGGTCACATAAGCAGTGGCTTCAACTTGATCAGGGAGACCCATTTCTGACAGGTCTCCAATACACTCAAAGCTGTCCAGTTCTTCAACCGGTAGAAGATGAACAAATCCTATAACCTGGTTCTTCTTGATTTGGATGTCATGCCCTTGAAGGTTGGCCAGTAGGACGTGAATTTTGCCATGGCCAGGAATGATTATCCCAGGGGCAATACACAGTTTGAATCTTGAATGTCCCCATGGCTGATGAACTTCATCATATAATCCTGTGGGGATATCTAAGGTTAAACCTGTGTTGACAACCTGCTGTTGGCCAGATCCAAGTGTAAGAGTCAATCTCAAGAGGAGCAGAATTCCTTTGTGCTCCTTGATTTGGGTTGGCAGCCACTTTTCCTTTTTTCCTGTACAGGTGTAGGGAACTGCCACCACACTGTCCTTGTATGCCATATTGATGCTAGGTTTTACCTTAGCTGGTGGTTTTGCGTCCTGCGTGTAGTACAGTGGGATGGTCTGGCGCAGGATTGTCAGAGTGTTGTCCTTCATGTCCAATTTGACCCTGTATTTACGTAGGAATGCAGTACCAATGAGCACATTGTAATTTTTGCTGGGCAGGACCACGGCAGTAGAGGACACAGCAATGGAACCAAAGCGCATTGGCAGAGCGCTGTAAGCTCCTTCTGACGTGGTGGTGTGTTTACCAGCAGTACCATATACTCTGGTGTGCACAATGTCAGGAGCAATACCTAGCTTCCTGACAAGGCGGGTTGACACAATATTAATAGGGGCGCTACTATCTATTATGGCGCGCACCTTGACTTTATTAATAGAGATATCTGTGTATGTACATTCAGAGTAGAGTTCAGAGTGTAGATTTAATACGTGCACACCCAAGGGTGACAGAGTATTGAAGTACTGTTTGAGACTTTTACCAATCTCAGGGAAGTTGGCCTCAATGGTCTCAATGGGAAGGGAGAATTAGACTCCTTTCAAGGAAGGCAGGTTGCTGGCTACGCTGGGCTCTGAAGCAAGGCAAGTTTCTTGTACTTGAGCCGTGTACGGTTTGGAAACTGTCTCTACAGCGTTTTGTGTGACCTTCCTTGGGTGTTCCCTACCTCTAGCAGGAATGGCGTAAAGGTCATCTGACACAAGCATGTGTAGAGGATCCTCTTTTAACTCCTGTTTGGGGGCAAAGTGGGACGTCTGGGTGGCCAAAGGCGGATCAAATATTGATGCCTCTTGGGCTATAGTCTTGGGAGGGGCTGTATTAGACCCAGCTACCTCTTGAGACTGGCAATCTGGCGGTCTGGTTCTTTTGGAATTGGGGAAGCGGCGGACTCAGTATATTCCTCTACTGGCCCGCCTTGACTTTTCCCTGGTCATCCTGTTTTTGTTTAACCACCACATTTACTGAGGACTCATGCCCTTTCCCCTTGCAGACGCTGGCCCAGTGTCCTCTTTTACCACATTTGTGGCAAGGGCCTGACAGATCCTTTGCCTTGTAGTCACTGCCTGATTTACCATTGGAGTTGGAAGAGGCATTGTCAGGCTTGGGTCTGCGGGGTTTGTCCTTGATGGGGGTAGACAAGTGATTATTCTGTCCTTTATTTGGAGCTCCAAATTGGGTCCTAAGGCGGCTCAAGTAACTGGTGATCCGTTGGGTTGAGCTGGATTTATCCAATACAGGGAACATGACATTGGCTAATTCCTGGTATGGTTGCAGTGCACGGCCCATGGTGATTCTGCAGTCCAACTCAGACAGGACCCTAGCACCTAGAAGAACTTGCACTTCATAATAGAAGCGGTTGGCAAAGTCTTGCACAGACTCATACTTTTTGAACAAGATGTTGCTAAACTCCGCCTTTTGAGCTTGCAATCTGGTCTCACTACCAAATTCCTCTATAATGGCCTGGCGTGCATCTTCATAAGTCCAACTGTCTAGTGGCAGGCGGGGCATGATGACGTCCACGCAGGTGGAGATCAGAGTTTTTATGAGGGTGGTTGCCTTCATGTGATCACTTGCGCCTCTCATAGTCATTTCAAAGTTGCGGATGAAAGTTTGAATGTTCCCATTTTTGTTGAACTTTGGCAGGTTGAGAGGTTTAAACTTTTTGTCAGGGACAGTTGATTCCGTATCATCCTTTCTAGTGGCGTGAGTGTTATTGACACGCGGCACTGACAAGGGAGTGAGGGGTGGCAAGGCTGCTACTCCTCTAGGAACTCTGCGGGTGTCACATAATCTGTTGCTCCCCCTGTCAGGAGAGAGGTCAAAGAAGTCAGGAGAAGAAGAGTTTTTCCGCTGATCTGGGCTTGATGCTGGTACGGGCAACACTCTTCTGCCTGAAGACGTACTACTTCCCAAGGAGGCTAAACTTTCCAATCTAGCCAGTCTAGCTAGCACGTTAGCTTGAATTCCTTATGTGAAGTCTCATTTCTTTGTACTCATTCTAGTAGAGAGCTGTAGTTGCCCTCTGCTGTCAAGACTGTACTGGCTAATAGGTCCTGGCGGTTTGACAGCTCCTTGGTCTGGAACTCAGCGGCAGCAAGATTACAGCAAAGCTCTGCTATGTCTTTATACAGCTCAGATGTTAAACTTTGTGCATCCTTTACTATGTCCCATAGCTTTTGCTGATCCTTGGCATATTCTGCGTGAGCCAGGCAGCACTGTTGGTCCTCCTGTTTGTCACAAACAGTGTGATGGCTATAGCTGGTGGTCTTCATTTTGTTGATCATTTCCGCAATCCTGTTGACATAGTTGACTACCTTGGAGTGACACGCGTCCTGCTTGCTACAGTTGTCTCTAATTGACTGGCGCAATTCTTCCTGCTGGGTAGCAAGATCTACATGATCTTGGTTGCTGGCCAACATCTGTACATGGCGGCTTAGCGTTATACAATGGTTTGTTACATCTACGACCCATTGTGTGCTTAGCCCTCAATTATCCAGGACACCGCCCACAAGCTGATCAACCTGGTTATTGAATTGATTGACTATCTTGTCTACCCTCCCATGGGCAAAGGCGGTGGAGTCACAAAGGTCTGCCACAACAGTCTGTACAGTTATGAAGCTGACGTTCAGTCAACTGACCAAATTATGGTTAGCTGCCTGTAGCTTGGAGCAAAAGCAGTTGAGCTTGTTCAACTCCAGCTCCTGTCTGGCAACCAGTCATTGGAGATGCTTGATTGCTGGCTGCACAAAATATGCAAGCACTTCCTGAACCCTGCTCTGGTTCAATTAGAGAAGCTGACCCAGCTGGGTGCAAGTGACATCCTGGTACCTGTGGAAGTTGTTACTCAGGTTATTGGTAGTCCCATCAATCTGGAACAAGTTAAACTCAGTGTCGCCCTGAGGATCATTGAGGTTACGTCTACCATGTTGCAATGCTTGAAAAACGGTGCGCACCTCCTCTATGTCATACTGTTGTTGACCCATGGCAACAGCAGTCCCAGTAATGTTGAGCTGGATCATTTCCAGCGGAAGCATGGGTGCTTTTTATGGAGTCAGCTCTAAGAAGAAGGAGTGGTTGTGCTCAGTATTGCTGGTCTCCATGTATCCCCCCGTACTTATCAACAAAGCTGGGGGTCAGCGGAGGCAAGGCAGCACCTTGACTTGACACCAATGGAAACTTGTTTTTGTAGTGAGCACCACTGTCAAGATTTCTGGTTCTTGAAGAAGAGTGATTGTTTTTATTAGGTGAGTCAATCATGTTGGGATGGGATATCTTTATGAAGACAGATGTGCTTCTACTAGTGTAAATATGTATGACAACAGGCTGTGTTCTGTTGTTGGTTGATCCAATTGAGTTGGAAGTCCTGTGGTCCTTTGAAGACGCAACACTGTCTGTGGTGGTTTTGGCAGGAGTTTGCAAGTATCAATAATTCACTCTTATTGTACTTTGACACCGCTATTATTTGGACTAGTAGGGATGTTGATGGTTATTAATTGTCTGCCTTCCAAGTGATCTTGGAAGGCCCCTTTATAGTTGACAGCTAGCGGCCAAACTGGCGTCTAGCTGCGGACAACTCTTACTAGCTAGCCTATCATCCCCAAGCTACTAGTTTCATCCCCTAGATTTGGATCCCAAAACCCAAATAATGGTTTGGGATGAGGTAATATTCTAGGCTGCTGATTTCTCCTCTTCAGCCCAGATATTCCTTGACTTAGTTACAGCAACTAAGTTGACACCCAATTTGGCTGACCTGCCCTTGTGCTTGGTGTAATGTGTAATTTTTGCATGGGCGGTCTTCCGTCTCAACTCTTGGTGAAACAAGATGTTGTAATTCCCCAATCAATCTCTGGGTTGGGTCTGCATCCCTATTTGGAATCCAGAATCCTTAGCATCTATTTATAGAAGCTTCTGTATTGGCCCGTGATCTGAGACCCCTGAATGTCTCAGGTGTCTTCTGAGTTGGAAACTATATCAACCTTATTATAGCTTCTCTGTATTCCAGAATATTGTGTCACTTTGGCTGTGTTGCGTCCAAAATCAACCCACAGCTTCAGTAATAGGGATATGGATCAGTCAATCCTAATGAATCAGGATTTCTGGACATAGGTGTTGAGATCTTTGGCCATTTGCGGTTGTTAGTTACCAAATTTGCATCTGGTTGGGTATTGTTTAGGGGTCTCCATGCATGCTGTGGCACTATTGCTATCTGTGACAACAGGTTATCAGGGGCATCCTAGGTTCTTACAACTTGGGCATTGATATGGCTGTAGCTGTGGATGACCTTGAATTAAGCCTTGCAGATAGTGTTCCTGTGATGCATCCTTTGATGCTGAAAGAACATTCTTTATCTACTTTGGATGATCTGGTTTTGTGAAGATACAGTAGGCCTGGGCATCTGAGAATAGGGTAAAAATAAACAAAATCTGTTTATTTTTCTTGGTATGCCTAAGCGCTGGACTGATTATTTTTTAACTTAATTACATTATTTATATTCAAATTATTCAGAAAGGTTAAAATACAATCAATGTCAAATCTTTAATTGATCTTGGGCTTAGATATTTTTAAAAAAATAATTTATCAATTTTAGAATTGAAAATTGCACCTTATAATATTGCTGGAAATATCTTAAGTGCTACTACATACTACAAGCCAAAAATATTTATGATGAGTTGCATGGGAGAGTAATAGCAGCCCCAAAGCTATAAATGCTATTACCCTATCTTTGGCTCATCATAAATATTCTTAGTTTGTTTCAGAAAAAAAGGTTGTTGTTTTTGAAAGACTGGTAACTCTATTTAAAATACACCCTCTAGTAAGCTGCCCTACTTCATGAACTTGCCCTAATGCACCACTAGCATCTTCTGATATTTTTGTTTCTCTGGTATCATCACGTGATTTCAAATGATAAGTTATCTCAGAATATTCTGAGAAACTTTCAAATGTTAAATGTGAAGTATATAACTTCCCATCTTTCATAAAATATGAAAGATTAATGCGCAGATTTCTAACTTTGAGCTCTTTCCTTATAGGCCTAACTTTTCTCTCATAAATTTAAAAGAATGACTTTTGAAAAATATTTGAGCCTGATAGTGCTGATTTATATAATTATTTTCTTTTTTCTTCTTGCTCAAAAATATTTTTAATATCATTTATATTCTTAATATAAAGCTGATTTTCTTTCTCTTTTAATGTTTTTGATATTACACCAATGTGACCATCAACAATGCTTTTTCCATGACATTTTACAAATCTATTGTATTTAATAGACCCTTTAATGTATTGTGGTGCCTCTTTAAATAGATAATATAAGAATTCATAGGATCTAAAATGGTTTCCATTATCAGTCCATACTTTGATGTTCTTTATTTTTTTAAACTTATCTGATTTAAGAAGACTTATTAGACATTCACCTGAAAACAAAGAATCATGAGACAATATTTGAGATAAAAATCATGTTATTCATATTTAACTTTATTGTTTTCTTTAAATACCAATGCAAACCCCAATAAAGAAATAGGTCTTTTGGAATAAAAACAGTTATTGGTTTCAATTGGACCACCACCAACTTTTAAATTCTCCTTAAAATCTATAACTATAATGCATGATTCATTATCTAATTCATTGATATCTTTCTTATATTCCCTATTTTGATGAGCATAAAAGAGTTGGTGCTGATTAATAGCTTTTAAGTCACTGTTTATAGATTCTGGCAATAATAATTTTTACTTTCACATTATTCTTTTCTTTTTTCTAAGGATGATTTTAAATTACAAATATTACACATGTCAGTTTGTTTTTTACTCTTGATTATATTTTTTGGTATTAATTCATAATAAGTTGAAAGTGATATTGAAATTTCATTTTTTATTCTCATATTTTTATATATTTCTTTTTTTGTTTTTAATAGAGAATATTTTATTTTAGTTGAATATTCATTCATTTCTTTTTCAATATCTTTATAAATTTTTCCTGGTGCTTTTTTTGTAAACTGGCTGGTTTCAAAATAATTTTCCAGTAGGTTTTTAATTATTTTTTTGATTATTTCTTTTTTTACTGAATAGTATTTATTTTTTGGCTTTTTTATTTAAGCTTACATTTTTATTTTTATTTATTTTTCTTGAGTATTCAAACTTACTTTTGGTTATGTTAAATCCCATATAAGTAAGCTCTTTTAAAGAGTAATTGGAAGTAACCAGAGATCTCAAGGCTGGGAGATGCTTTTGGGGAGCAGATTTCAGAAGATCCTTTAAGCCATCAATTATCCCATTTAGTTTCTGATTTTGAATCAAAGGAATGAAATCTGTTTTTCCAAACTCAGTTTGAGTGAGGAAGTGATTGATGAAGGAATTAAGATTGCCTCCAGAAACAAAGAGGAATGCTTTCTTTAGCATAGCAATGCTTTCTCTTTTTGTTGATGCTCCCAATGAGGAAAATGGCTGCATGGCAGAGGTGAAGTTAACAGATTCCATAATATTGGATTTATGATTGATGATAAAGAGTTGCTTGTAGAGATGCCTTGCAAAAGAGTACTGGTTGAAGGGATGATATCTTTTTGTAAAGATAGTTTGAAGTAAACCTTAGGTGGTGGTTTATCTCTTATATACCAAGCCTTATGACACTATTCTGAAAGAAATGATGTGATAGCTTTTATTAAAATTTCAACCTAAATTTATATTCCTAAAATAAATGAAATACCCAGTTTTCATGCATAAGTGATATATGTGGAGCAGCTAAGCATCATTGTTACATCATATCCTCTTTGTAATCACTGTGAATGAATTAAAATGATGTATTAACTTAATTACAACTCTTCTGCATATTTTTAAAATGATAAAATATTAAAGAATTATATTTAAAAGATGCTTAATTTGAGGTTCGCAGCTCACTTGAACCTCAAAATTCATCTAAACAGTAAATAAATTAACGTCCTAACTTCAAACTACCATAAAATCCTAAATAATTGAGCTTTTTAAATAAAATAAGATGCAAAAATAATGCTCTTGATCTTAACTTTAATTTAATCAAATAAAAAGTATAAACTAATTAATGAAAAAATTAACTTTTTTTAGCTTAAAGCAATCTATTTTATTTCATTATCAAAATAATATAATAAAATATGGCATATGCTCTTTTAAATTACCTTTGCTTCAATATTTAATATAGTATATATATTATTATTTTAACACCAATAGAAAGATAAGATTCTTAGCTTCATTTTGATAGTTTACAGTGTGGAAAAATATTAAATTTTTATTTGGTTATTACTGTTTTAAATATAAACATTTGTAATTTGATTTTTTCAAAATTGAACTGTGTTATGCTGCAACTTGGGCAGCATGTGTATTAGAAAACGGCCTAATCCCTAAAATAATGGCCCAATTAATTGGCTTTTTGGTGGTCCATCTTGGCTTGGCTGTCCATTGGTTCTGGCAGGTTTGACTTCTGGGGTTATAGGGGTTTTCCCAATTTGATCACCTTTTTTGGACTGGCTTGACAGGCTTTCCTGAGGCCAAGGAATTCAATTAAAAAAGGGGTCCCTAATTGGGGGCCCCAAATTACTTAATGGAGAGTGGGCTTGAACTGGGTTTACTGGGCAGCTAAAATTAGCCTGCCCAGCCAAACCCACCAAGGCTTGGGCATAGCTTTTGGGGACCAGAACGGGCCCCACAGCTACTACCAGGTTAGGAATGGTTCCCGCACCTGGATTTGCTTCAAAAAGCAAAAATCCAGGTGCAAGCAAATCTTCCCTGCCCGCTAGCCCTGCCTGGTGGCTAGGAGCGGGTTCAATTCCCGTCCAGGACTTTGAATATGTTAATTTTGTAACAAATGCTTCCAAAAGATATGATATAAAGATGGAATTAATTATCATATAAATAAAAAGAAAGGAAAAGAAGAGTTAAGTGTCAGGGACCTACTTGGCGGGGAATAAACTTCCCAGCTGATGGGCCAAGGCCCCTACATTCAAGCCTGCTATTACCAAGCCAATAAGAACCGTTACCATTGCAAGATGTCCAAGTTTTCCTAGGTAAGAGAATCTCCCAAACATAGAACTGAATTGTCCAAGTAGATAGTAGCCCACCAAATACGTCAAGAGGTAAAAGGAGGCGTAAGGTCTAACCAGAGTAGGTTCAGTGGGAGGGGTAGCAAACAAGCAGCCATAGTGGAATTTACGTCCCCAGTGTCCAGAAGGATATTTGAACCATCCATGAGCGAGGGATTCCTTCTGGTGGGTGTCATCTGGGGAGGAGTTAAACCAGTCAGTTGTAGGAGTTGGGTTTTCCAAGGCGTTCACCTTGGTCAAGAAGTAGGCTAGAAACCAGGATAGGAAAAGAATTCCCCTTGTGGCTTCAAAAAAGGAGTGTTATCAAAAATGGAGGAGTAGCTAGAAGAGTAATCATCTTTATTGTTGGAACAACTAAGTTGAATAAGTTTTAAAAGTTTAAATAGTCTCCAAAATGGAGGCTGGGAGTTTGAGTGGATATTGGGAGGAGATCAGAGGGATTTGACAATGATGTGCATCAATTTCATATTTAAGATTAATACCTGGCCAATATGAGCATTGATTTTGAGCAGGATTTGTAAGATAATCATGAAATTAAGAGGAGCTGAAACAAGACAAGCCACAAGATCCTTATAATTTAAGTGGTGCTCATATTGAGTATCAGTCAATCTTAATAACAGAGCCTTGGTTTCATCTTCTGATTCTATATCCAAGAGCGTCAGGATGATCCCAGACAGCCAATCAATGGCCAAGCGGCAAGTGACGTATACAATCTTATTATTAACACTTTTGAGTTCAACAGGTGTTTCAAAAGCAAAAACCAATTGAATCAAAAGATAGTAAAAAGGTAAATCAACAGTTTGAGAGGATTCTAGACTAACAATACACTTGTCTGTAGCTGCCTGAGTTTGAATCTTGGTCCAGAAGGTTTTCAATAAACAAATATAGTTGTTAAGTATGTTGTGGTGTGTTTTTGACTGGGTATACTTAAAGTATTTGTTCTGGTGTTGATTTAGAGAAGTGTTTTTGAAAAGATTGTCAACAAGATTCAAGTAGTCAGGGAAAGAATCCCTGACAATAAGTTACAGTGTTTGTTTTGTAGATTTATTGAAAGCTGATTGAGTGGAATGGTGCTGGAATAATGGACCGGTTAACACTTTGGTGCACAAAGAGTTGTCAATTTGAGCGGTTTGAGCAGTGGAAATTGATTTCCTAGTTGGATCCCAGTGGAACTTCATAAATGATCCAGTTTTGCGCTCTGCATTCATTGGGTGAGTTCTGGCAGGTTTCCTAATGAATATGATTGTTTGGAAGCCAAAAGATTAAAGTATAATCAAGGAAATAGTGAATTAATACTTTAAGCTTTTGAGAAAGTAAGTATGTAAGCTTAAGTTATTATAAGAAAAAGTGAGCAACAATGGTTTAAGCTTCTGAAGAAAGCCATTTTAAAGGCGGAACTGTTGGGAAAAGGACACTATAAGAAGGAGGCTGGCTGGAAAGTTATGGGGTCTTTTCTGGGTCTTTTGAGTTTCTGCTGAGAGGTTTTTGGAAGCCTTTTGATTGCCAGCAGGAGCTTGGTTGGACTGATACAAGTGTAATACCAAGGCCACTAGAGCTATACAGAGAGCTGGAGCCCAAGATAAAGGAGCTGGAGCCCAAGATTAAGGAGCTGGAGCTTGAGATAAGGAGCTGGATACTAAGCGCGGCGCAGGAGTCCAAGTTTAAGGAGCAGGAGTCTAAGACCAAGTACAAGGAGTCTAATATATTGTTGGGGGCTCCAAGTATTGACACATGCACATTGTTTCCTTGACTCCTCAGGCCATATACCAGAAGGTTTCTAAGGAGATCTTCCTTCTGAGAGTGAATAAAAGCCCATTTTGACCACTATACATACTTCTGAGATACATTTTCCCTTACTAGAGAATGACATTCCCTTCCAGCCAGTCCCTGGCTACAACCCAGGACACACTTTGGGGACTGGTGGACAGGAACCACATACCCTGCCAGCCTAGTAATACAGCCGATGTACTTGAATATTGCCGCCAGCAAACCTGATGTGATAGAAGCTCAGAATCAAGACGCCTATTCAACCAAACTATTCAAAGTCTTGGCAAAGGACCCAGAATGCCATCACTCAAAGAAATGTTACGTCCTGAAGGGTACCACCTTGCTGCTTCACAACAGAATCTATGTACTCAAGAACCCGACCTGAACTAATATATTGATTTACCACCATAATTCAGGGATGACCAGCCACCCCAGTAGACACAAATCCCTCCTAAGCATCAAGCAGAACTATGCATGGCCTGGCATAGACAAGGGAGTAGCAGCCTACATCAATGGGTGAAAAAATTCAGAAGAACCCAGACACATTTCTTGAAGCCAGACGGATTGCTAAGGCCTCTGGACATTCCCGCTAGACCCTGGGAGTCAGTATCAATGGATTAAATAGTGAAACTCCCCCCCCCCTCAAAGCCCTTTGATGCTATTCTAGTCATGGTCAACTGTCTCACCAAAATGGCTTACTTCCTCTTTACCACTACCTACTTTACAGCATCTGAGACTGCCAGACATTTTCACAACTGCATATTGACAAAACACAACACACTGGAAGAAATAATCATCAACTGAGGACCCCAGTTCACCTCCCACTACTGGAACCAAGTGATGAAGGACCTTGGAATAAAACACTGCAAGTTGATCTCCTATCACCCACAGACGGATGGACAAAACAAACAAGTCAATCAAATCCTGGAACAATACCTCCAAGGCTATTCCAACACAGACCAAAACAACTGGGCAGAGATTATACCCATGGCACAATACACCTATAACAGCAAAGACCACACATCCACGGGTATATCTCCCTTTAGGCCAACTATGGGGTTGACACCTCCTGGGATCCCACCATTGGCAGCAAGGAACAGAATACTGTGGGGCAGACCTGGATTGAACAAATACATACCACCCAAGAAACCTGCCTTAGAAACCTAACCTGTGTGTTCAAGACCTACAAGGTGTTTGCTGACAATAAAAAGATCCCTGGGAAACCCCTAGAGATAGGCAACAAAGTTTACCTCAACTCCCAGAATTTCCCCTTACATGTGCCTAGTAGGAAGCTAGCTCATTGCTGCTGCAGCTCTTACAAGATTATCAAGCAAATAGGAGAAGTGGTGTACAAACTAAAACTGCCGCCTACTTGGAAAATCCATTATGTCTTTCACTAATCATTGCTATTCAAGAAAGAAGGAGCCTCTCTTTCCCACCAGAAGATCAAGACCAATCCCCTGCCCATTCAGGAGGGACACACAAATGAATATGAGTTTGAATACATCCAAGGACACTGCCTCCACTAAAAACTCCATAGTACTATGTCAAATGGGTAGGTTACCCCCCCCAAAGAGAGCACCTGGGAACCTGTCTTCAACCTTCCTAACGCACACAGAGCCATAAAGCAATACTTGGACAGAAAGGCAAGTAAGGAGGGAGGTGCCAAGAGAAAAGGGGATGATGTCACAAATAATAAACTCTTGTTGAATATGCTCATTGAAAAACCTCAACTATGGGATTTGAACCCCAAAACCCTGTGGGCCACCCAGCCACCTGCAATTTCTTGGGCTCAAACCAGAGCAGGATTTGACTTTGGGGAATCTCTTAAGACTTGATGAACTAAATTTACTTGTATCAAGGCCTCCCACGCCAAAGGTTCCTGTTAACCCAACCAATGAGATTGCAGGCTAAGCCAAAGATCCCAAAATAACTTGGGCCACTGCAGAAGGAGAAGCAAAGAAACTTCCTGTGGAATGCAGGCCACCCAAAAATGACCAATCCTACTGCCAAAAGGAAAATTTGATTTTTCTGAGTTCAAGCCAGACAATGAAATATCTCCCATAATGGATGCCACTAAGGGCTGCAAAACCCTGGTAGACAGTATCATCAGGCCTAAGGAAAATTTTAAAGTTTTTCCATGGTAGATGGGTATGCTTATACCCTGGGCCATCAGGAAGTTAAACATTGCCATTCTTGAAATAAAGTGACATGAACCTTTGATTCAACCAGGTTATTACATATTTGATTTTAGTTCTATTTCATTTGCAGTCTACCTCCTGTGGTTTCATACCTCACACCCAACAACCCCAAGAAACCATGGACTGTCCACCCAAACTATATTGTCCACCAGGAGCTCCCTACGGACCAGTACATTTCATTGAGTACCCCCCAACCCTGTGTATTTGGAGTTCACCCTAGAGGAAATCCTAATCTATGACCCTGAGGCAAGAACTAGAGAGACCAAGACTGTTTACAGGGAAGGCCACAAAATCACTATACCTCCCCTGCTATTCCGCAACAAGTACAACCACTTGCCTGCCTATCTAGTACCAATGACACTACCTCTCACCCTGCGGCCCAACTGCCCACAGGAATCTTTTGCAACCAATTAATCTACCTCTGCACAGATATTTGGGGTGATGTACATCACTCACACCAATCTGATTGATTCAATGGTGCCTACCAGCAGACCCTGGGCTCTTCTGAGCAAATTGTTATCTTATATTGTAAAGTTAGCTCCAATATTGTGGTGGGCCCTCTCTGCAGGACCTGTGGGCCATCCTCCCACAAGTTCTCAAGACCCCCGCACACACAGGCTGGATCCCTGACAACAAAGGCCATCATATGAACCATGATCTGAAACTCTTCTAGAAGAGTTCATTATGAACTGGTCTTTCAGGCCAAACACTCTAAGATAAAGGGCCCTGAGTCTATTGTATTAGAGTATCTCTGATTATATACAGTATGATGTAAGAATCCCTCTGTAAACTAGTAGCCAGCCCAGCTAGCTAACCCTGGAACGGGGCCCAGTATCAGGGCCTAGAATGAGCCAGACAAACCCCTATGTATCATAGGTTTAATGCCTGCAATTTAGCAATTGCACAACCGAACAATTGTGTTGTGATCACACAAATTAACCAAAGGGAAACTTTAATTCCAAGTGGGGAATAAAACCCTGGTCAAGGCTAACTCTGGGGGCAATTGGAAACTGTTCCAAAGCCAAGCAAAAAATATTTTAATTGGCCTACACCCTATGAAAGCCAGGAATGGAGACTTGGGTTGCCAAATGGCCCAAAATTCCCCTGCCAGCTTCCCCAGGGCAAAAATAATGTAAGGATCTATCTAGATGACAAATCAGGAGTCATTAATGGAGCCTAACTCAAGAATAATTCATCAAAAACTAACAAGGAGTTACCAGTAAGTCTAATTGCAGTTTCCCAGCAGGATATAGCTGGGGAAACTGACAACTCCTTTCCTTATTGACATCTTTATTTAATAAACTTTTGTTGGTTAATGCACACTGAGCATTTATAATTTGCAGGGGTTTATTACATTGTCACAAATTTTATACTGCTGGCGTTTTCAAACAGAGATTACCTTCAGTACCAATGCCAGCACTGGGGAAAAGAGCAACTTCTTGCTGCCTCCAACTAACAACTTCCTGCCTTTACCCCATCTCCTGGAGTGCTGGATCAAGAGATAGCCCCTGTTTCTGAACCCTGCCTCTCCTTTCTTGGTGTTCCTCTGCTCTACCAACTTGCCCAGTCAATCCAGACCATGAGCGCTACCACAGGAGAGCTCCCCCTTGTTCCTTCTGCTTTATCATATGATTACAGCAAGTGTGGGTTTGCCTACTTGACCATACTGGGGCTCACTGAGCAAGTGATAACCCACATGGGAGTGTGGCTTCCTTGGGCTACAGCTGCCAATTATGTGATTTGGATGGCTCCTGTCATCTACTGGGTCTTCCAGGCTCAGCCCTTCCCCTTGACTGAAGGTTCCCCTAGGAGCCACCCAGGCCATGACACCCAGGTAGGCAACTACTCTGCTTGGACTGAGGAATAGTTGTATAGCGTCAGAAAGAATACTGAGCTGTGGAAGTTGTCAAGCAAATTTCCATCAAAACCACTTCAGAAAAGATGGGCCCTTTGCTGTGTATCCCTAATGCTACCCCAGTCTTTATTTAGAGTTATAAGCTAAATCAGAAATGTGCAGGCAGGTGGGCCA
Source organism: Entomophthora muscae (assembly GCA_014839935.2). Classification (NCBI taxonomy): domain Eukaryota; kingdom Fungi; phylum Entomophthoromycota; class Entomophthoromycetes; order Entomophthorales; family Entomophthoraceae; genus Entomophthora; species Entomophthora muscae. The sequence continues at coordinate 178,638 of QTSX02000837.1, read as the reverse complement.
CCTTAAAGCCAGACCATTATAATAAAATAATGATGATTCTGTACTGACTTGATGATTGATAAAAGTCCTATTTCTTTAATGTTATTCTCTCTTAGGCTTTATTAGTAGAGCAAGAGATGATACTGTTGTCATACAGTATTAATTTCTATAGTAAAATATAGAGACAACAAACCATAAACCTATATCCAGAAGTAGTAAGAACCATCCCAACTCTTTGGGCCTTGGGCCCTGTCAGAACTGCTACTTCTGATGATAAAAAATATTCCAGGTCACAGGTTATGCCAAAGTCACAGGTTCTATGTACTTTTCTAATGTTAGAGGACTTAGAATATAATCTGGCAGATGATAAAATACCATGGCATGTAGTTTTCTGACATTATATAAAACTGAATTATCATCCAATAAAATCATTCTTTTCCAAACTACTATTTGAAGCTTTCTCAAAAGTTGCCTTCTTTTCAGCTTATATAATTTCCCTCCCCTTAGGTCAAGTGCAGACAATGCCACATAAAGTATATGAACCTTTCAGTTTTGTTTGCCTTTATAGGATACAATTTATACACCACCTGATCTGTCAGGAAAATCCTTCCAAAATTCCTGACAACAACTTCTTTGAGAATTCAACAGCAGAAGGGGACTCTAAACCAGGCTTATTTGGAAATATTGAAACAGCTAAATTAGTTAATAACATCTGTTCTATATTACCTTGTAAAAACAGTCTGCTTGAAACTGATGATTTGGTTAAAACAGGTTTGGGGATCAAACTCGAGTCTTCCCGGGACTTAATCAATTGACCGGGTGTTGGTTTAAGTGTTAATATTACTTCTAACCAATTGTTACCTTCAACAGAAGAATACAGCCAATCAACTGGCAACAAATCAACTTTGAACCACCTCCAGACTATGCCAGGTGACGTTTTCACAGCAGTTGTTTCTGTTACCTTGAATCCTAGTTCCAAAAACTCTGGTTCTGTTGTCCTTAATTCTCCAGTTCTCCAGCCATCAGCTGGAGAAATCTGGGGCTACCCCAGTGCTTGACCCCATTTTTTGGCTAATAACTTCAGCCAAAACCTCCAATTTTGTTATGGAAATCATGCTCATGCCAAAATTTATTTACAAAAGCTGTAGTATGAGTTCCAGTTGCTCCAAATTCTCCAGACTCATCCCCAAAGCTTATGATCCCCTTTATCTTCCATCCAAACTATTTTATTACTACCATGCTATATAAGGCTGGTAAGTTACATTTTAATACTTGTTCAATCAATAAAGTCTATATTTCACCCAAGTGATTGTATGCTAATCTTTTATTTGACTTAAACCTCTAAGCTTCCAAAACCATGAAATTACCCAAGACTCTTCTTATGGAGTTGCTTGGGTATAAATAATTACTCTGGATAGTCTTAACTATGATGGTGTTCTCCAGCGTTTCCATAGGTTCACACGCTGATTTGGGTACAACACCAGAGTCTCAATTCCTTGACAGCTCCTGGTGCTGTGTGATTCTGGGAGTTTGGTATACCACAACTCCTCTCTCAAACAATCCACCTGTCCAGGAAGAAACCAAGGTTTATGGTTCCACCACCCAGGTTACCAAGCCTCAAGTGTTCCGTCCATTGGCTTCAGACTTTTTATTGTGTTATCTAGGAGTGTACTTCTTCTTGGGGCGTTTTAATCCCCTGCTAGGCAGGTACCAACTCCTTGGAGAGTTATTCCATCTAGGGATGGTCTCCTTGCCTGTGGGATCCCTGGTGACAGGCTTGAATCCCTCTGCAATCATTCACCACCTAGGAAGTTCACTCCCTAGTGGGTGGGTGCCTGATATGATCAGAAGTCAAACCAGAGGACTAGAGTATCACCCACATCCCAAACCCATAGAGTAATAGCCAGGTCCAGATCCTGGAATGTATGGAATTTATCTGCTGTGTCTAGTACATGTCAACCCCTGGCCCTGACATATTTAGTGTAGTTGACTTGTTTTATTTATTGAAAATATAATTATAATCAGTTATATGTGTTATATGTATAATACATGATCAATTTTAGTTTGATAAGATTTGAAGAAATATTTATTTGGTGTTGTGAGTAAATGATTTTAGATAAGTTGATAAAAACCAAATATTAAAGCTAAATGGGTCCCATCTTGTCAGGGAACCAACCTGTGGGGGGTTCCTGAGGACTCGCGGGCGGACGGCCTGCGGGCCCAGCAGGGAGGGCCCACCACAGGATTGGGGCTAACTTTACAATATAAGATAATAATTTCCCAAGGATTGCCCAAGGTCCGCTCATAGGTACCATGGAATCAATCAACCCAGTGAGGGTGATATACATCACCCCAAATATTTGGGTGGAAGTGGATTCATCAACGGCAACAGATTCTTGTGGGCGGTTGGGCCGAGGAGTGAGGGGCGGCGTCATTGGGACCAGATATATGGGCAGGAAATTATACTTGTCTCAGAATAGCAGAGGGGGCCAGATAATTTTGGTGCCTTCTCTGTAAAGGACTTTGGTCTCTCTAGTCCTAGCTTCAGGGTCGTGGATTAGGATCTTCTCCAGAGTAAACTCCAAATACGCCAGGTTGGGTGGGTACTCGGTAAAATGTACTGGGCCAAAGGGAGCTCCTGGTGGACGGTAAAGTTTGGGCGGCTGGTCCGCGGTTTCTTGGGATAGGTGAACACGTGGAGCAGAGCCGCTAGGAGTAGACTGTAGATGAAGTAAAACTAATAACAAGTATGGTATGATCTGGTTGAACCAAAGGTTCATGTCACTTTATTGCAAGGATGGTGATGGGTATCTTCCTGGCGGCCCAGGGTATAAGTATGCCCATCTGTCATGGCAAAACTTTCAAAGAAATTCATGGACCAGGTTTCCCTGTCTGCTAGGTCCTCACAGCCCTTGGTGGCAACAATTGTGGGGGTTATTTCATTGGCTGACTTGCAACTAGAGCACTCCAATTCCTTAACCAGGTCACAGGACGGGTCATCTCTGGGTGGCCTGTTTATTATAGAAGGTATCTTTTTTTCTTCTTCTGTAGTGGCCTGGGTTATTTGGGGGTCTGTGGCTAATCCAGCCCATTGATTGGTTGGGTTAACAGGGACCTCTAGCGCGGGGGGTATTGTTGTAGGCAAACTTGGTTCATCAGACTTCAGGAGATTATCTGAAGTTGAATCCAATTCTGATTTGAACCCCAAAAACTGTGGGCGGCCAGGTGGCTGGCCCTGCGGGCTGGCAGCCCGCGGGGCATCAGGGTTTGACTCCAATAGTTGAGGCCTTTTGATTATCATAGTTGACAGGAGTTTGTCACTTGTGACACATCTGAGAATTTTTATTTAATGTAACATGATGTGTTAAGTTTTTGTTTTTGCTAAATTTTTTAAGGAATATCTTCAGTTCAATATTTGATTTTGAATGAAACCTTTCTACAAGTAGGGCTTAAAAATTGCATAGTTTGAAGTATTGATTTTTTTGTTAAGTTAAAATATATCATTGCTTGATAGGGCTCTAAATGTTTTGAAGATTATACATCTACCTTATATTGATGATACTGTTATCTCTAAATGATGTTATTAGTATAAAGGGATATCAATTTACTATAGCTTAGGATTTTTTAAAGACCTAAAACTTACCTGATCCCTTGTACTTGGCAATGTTCTTTTAATGTAGACTTGAACTTCGAATAAAGCGCCGTGTCTTTTGCTAAAATTCATACTCCCTTGTAGTCCAGTGGTTAGGATACTCCGCTTTCACCGGAGCGGCCAGGGTTCGATTCCCTGCAGGGGAGATTACATTTTTAAATGTTACAAAAAGGATGCTTGTGTGCTCAGGGCAATGGCAAAATTCCATTCTAAGTTTCATTCTTTAAAGTTTAAAATTAAATAACTTTGCAGTGTAAGATTACACTTGAAAAAGTGATTTCACAAGTCTTGTAGGTTCAAAAAGACAGAGGTAATGTTCTTCCACTTGTTATTGTCTGGATAGCAAGTTCAATGCTAAAGTTGATATTTGCACAAATTGACTGAAAAACAATATTTAGGATATATGGATTTACTTGTGTTTGAATATTAAATAATTTGATTGAAGATATAGTATTTGTCAACAGTTAAAATATGGGGGTTTGGGAAAGTTGAATGGGTTGCCATGAGGCTGGTCCATAACCAAAAAGTGGGATTTTTTTTAGGGGGGGGTTTGGTTAACTGAAATTCAGTTAATTGATGGTTATATCACATTTTCCCCTTCATTCATTGGGTCAGTGAAATACCTTCATTTGATTGCCATTAATGACAAAGTTGAGTGGCTGACCTTCTTGATAGACAAGGTAATAACTGTTTGATGTGGTGTGACCAATCACCTTGTATGGGCCAGACCACTTTGGTAGGAGCTTCTTGCTTAGTGATTGTGAAACTGAATTCTTGAATACTAAGACTTCTGTACCAAATGGTATTTGTTCAATTGTTGGTGCCACACATGCTTTTGCTCTCAGCTTTTCAGCTGTGTCTAACACTTGAAATTTGGCTTGATTGCAGACTTCTGACATAGTAAGTTTGCCAGGGCTTATATTATTAATGCCCAAGCTTTTGATAAGAACTCCATAAAGTAGTTTATAAGGATTGAACTTTATTGTTGCTTGTACTCTTGAGTGGTAGTTCCATAAAGCCACAGGTAAGTGGACAACCTAATGTGTAGCATCTTCTATTGTAATCTTCTCCAAGCTCTGAATCAAGGTTCAGTTAAAGCATTTAGTTAATCTGTTGCATTGTGGATTGTACACTGTGGTAAGTTTATGCTTTGTACTAGCCATTTTGCAGAAGTTATCTACTAACTTGTTTTAGAAATCATTCCCTTGATCACTTAGGAGGACTGTGGGAGGTCCATACACAGTAAAGATCTCTTTGTACAGGAACTTGGCTGTGGTCTCCATGTTGTGCTCCTTGGTGGCTCTGCCTACTGGCCATTTGGTAAAGTACTCTGTTGCAACAATGATATACTTGTTCTTACTAACACTTTCTGTTATAGGTCCAATGTAGTCAATGCCCCACATTTTTTAACAACCTGCTTACTGTGATTGGGTTGATAGGCTTTGCTACTGGATGTTTCTTCTCAAAGATCTGGCACAGGTGACAGCTCTTGATGTATGTTCTGATGTCCTCAAAGTAGTTGGGCCACCAATACTTCTTGCATAAATTGTCTGCAGTGGTAAGGATTACATAGTGTTCAGTTCCTTTGTGGACTTTGCAGAGTATTAGCTGGCATTCTTCTTTCTTGGGGACCTTCACAATGCGGACACACATACTTCTGTACAGGGCCTCTCCTAGGATCATGTAGAATCTACTTTCCTTGAGCATAGGTAATTGTGTGTTAATTTCCCCTGTGGTAAGCATTCTGTATACTACATATAACTTAGACACATACTCTCTGCTAACGTTTCCATCAGGTATGACTCATGGACTCCTTGTCTTGAGAGGCCATTGGCAACAACATTCTTCTTCCCAGGTATGTGATTTATGTCCATGAGATACTTGTACATCTCCATGACCCAGTGTATGCATATCCTGTTCTCTTGTTGCTTGCTCAGGATAAAGGACAACATCATGTTGTCTGTATACAAGGTATTGTGATTTCCTAGTATGTAGTAATTGAATTTACAAAGTGCTCTAATTAAAGCTAACACCTCTTTATTGTAGATGCTTTAATGTAGCTCTGGGCCACTGAAAAACTTGCTTGTGTACTTGGCAGGTTTGAACAGACCTTTGCGTTCTTGTGCAAGGACTCCCCATATTGCTTCTTCTGAGGCATTAGTAAAGATGAAAAACTTCTCCTGGAAGTTTGGGTGGATCAGGACGGGCTCTTTCATGAGGCATTCTTTCAGTGTCTGGAAGGCAACTTACTGTTCAGGGGTCAGGTAAACTCTATCCCCTTATGGATTAACCTAAATAGAGGTCTAGTAATATTGCTATAGTTCTGTATGAAACAGGATTAGTACCCAACAGTATCCAAGAAGGACTGCAGGCAGGCAACATTGGTAGGTAATGGCCACTGTGAGATTGCTAACACCTTGTCAGCATCCGGGTGCACCCACTCTTTGTCTGCTACATGCCCTAGTATGTGGAGTTCAGTTTGGCAAAGTAATAGTTTGGACTCATTAACAGACAGCTGGGCTTTCCAGATGCGGCCAAAGACTTTGGTAAGTATTTCCAAATGCTCTTTAAAAGTAGCACTAAACACTGTAATTTCATCTAGGTAGACTGTCACCTTCTTGTAAAAGAGATCAGCAAAGATGTAGTTCATAGCGCGCTAGAAGGTACATGGGGCTCCAAAGAGTCCAAAAGGCATGTGTTTGTATTGAGATTGACCTTGTTTGGCGACAAAGGCAGTATTGATGATGCTTGCAGGCTCTATTTACAACTGGTGGTACCCCAAGAACAAGTCTATGTTGGTGAAGTACTTGCAGCTGGTGTACAATGCCAAGATCTCACTGATGAGAGGCAGAGGATAGTTATCAGCCTTGGTGACTGAGTTCAGAGGTATGTAATTAACACACATACATAACTTTTTGTTCTTTTTAGGCACAATGACAACTGGCAAAGCCCAAGGTGAGGTAGACGGCTTGATGATGCCTTTGGACAACAGTCAGTCTATCTCCTGTTGGATGTACTCCTCATACTTCTTGGCCAGACAGTACGGCGCTTTGTGGATAGGTTTTGCTGTACCAGTGTTAATAATGTGCTTCTCTAGGTTTGCTGGTGGTAGAGGACCATTCTCATCACAGAAAAGTCTGTGTATCTGAGCATAAAGGAGGAGAGTTTCCCCTTTTGACTAGCAGACAGCCCTTGATTCTGTTTATCAGCCTCAGAAACAGTAAGGAAGGACTCCCCCCATCTTCTTGTAACTTGGAGTAGCTGATATCTATAGGAATTAGCTTGTTGTTGCGCTCAATGAATCAATTGTGGCAACAGAAGGATATAGTGACACCAAAGTCACTCAAGGCATGACGTCCAGGTAGAATGTTGTACCTGGTAAGTGCAAAGATAGCTGTGGAGATTAACACATGGATACCACAGATTTCAACTGTGAGACCACGCACAACTCCAAGGCACTCTTCTGTTTTGCCATTCACAAAGGTAAACTTCTCTTTGACTTTACTATATTCCTGTATTCCTAACAATCTTAGGAAAAACTCAGAGATTATGTTGGACATAGATCCACTGTCCAGAATGATGGATGTGGGATGGCCTTCTACCTCCCCATTAATACATGGTGCTCCCTTGCTAACAATGTCAATCACTTCCTAGGAATCTTGTGGCTTCTCTTTCATTAACACAGACTTCTCCTCTGGGTCTCAGACTCTGGTGGCCCTAAGGTAATGTACCATTTGCGCTCTAACTCTGGGCACAATTCCCACCAAGTTATATAGGGATATTGGGACCTGTGTGTCTGCAAGGATCTTCAGAATGTTAAGCTTAGGGGTCTTTACTTGAGGTAACAATGGCAATTTGACCTTTGGTTTCTTTAGGGTGATTGCTTTGGAGGTGGTCCCCTTTGTAACCTCAATAGTGGGTTCAACAGGGCAAGTCCCATCTTCCTCATCCATAGGGATCCCAAAGGTTCTGACTGTTGAGCCTCATGGTCAGTTGGTTGAGCTGTCTGGGTAGAATGTGACTGTTCCATCACAGGGGCTACAGGGGGAACCTGATTGGGTAAGTGAGCATCAGGAAAAAGCAGTTGAGGCTTGGCTGCCTCAGCCCCTTTTTGCTTTTCAGGTGTATTATAGGGATGGACAATGTGGCTGAGCCTGTGCTTTTGGGCCACAATTGTTCTTACTGCAGCCATGCTTTCTACCAGGTAGGATTAATCCTTGGATGTGGCAGGCTCCATTTCCTTCTTGGTCTTGGGTGCCTGCTTTTGTTTCTGCTTAGACTCTGCAGCCAGTGTCTTTGGCTTGTTCTGGCGGTTATTTGCACAATGTACATAGGCATGTCCTTCAGCTCTGCATCTATTGCAGGGTACTTTGCAGGTGCCTATGAGATGACCTTACTTCTTGCAGTTGTGGCAATATAGAGTTGACTTTTCTTGCTCACCACTAGTCATATATGTGATAAGCTTAGCCATTCCCTGCACTAACTTCTTCATGTTCTCAGATAGATCATCTGGTGGTGGCATGATGGCCTTGAGTTTTTCCTTGGGCTTTGCAACAGTGTGAGGATGTAGCAACTGGCCTCTAGCCTTAAACTTCCCAAGGCAATGGATTAAGACATATGCTTCCTTTAATTTACTGGGAGCATGAGATTCAACAAACTGATAGTATTCTGAGGTAAGCATCTCACAGACCCAAATCTAACCCTTGGTTTTCCAGAAAAGTCTGCTGGGCGCACTTGGCTTCCACTGTTTTGTAGCTACCATAGACCAGGTCCTGGTATTGATTTAGGAGAGTATTTAATTCCTCAATAAACTCCTCTGTTGTTTTGAAGCGTGTTTGGTCTACTTCCTTTAATTTAGAAAATACTGTTTCTATGCCACCTCTGAAACGCTTGAAATGCAACTGATTTCCAGTTTGCCCATGTGTAGTTGCCTGTTAGTAAGCTGTGCCAAGAAGCAGCTCTACCTTCTAAGAATTATTGAACTTCCTCAAAGCAGTCTCCTTGTTTAACCCTATGATTCTTACAATATAGTTCAAAACAATTTAGCAAAGTGGGTAAGTTAATTCTATCAAAGAAAGTGATGTTCTGGGCAGCAATGGCCTTTAACAGGTCCAGGGGATTGAATGGAGAGCTTGCAGCCTCTCTGGAGGGATTATTGGAAGACATTTTGAAGTCTTCCCTGGCAGGATCACCCATGTAAGATTACACTCAAAAAGCGTGATTTCACAAGTCTTGTAGGTTCAAAAAGACAGAGGTAACATTCTTCTGCTTGTTACTGTAGATTAAGAACCTAAAGGTAAAAATGCGGGATTGTGAAATTGTTTTTGTGTGAACTCATCAACTTACTGGAATACTTTTCATCCTTTTATATAAAAATTAACTTTTTCTGGGATGAAAATTACTCCATTAAGTTGGTGAGTTTACGTAAAAACAATTTGACAATCCCACATTTTTACCTTTAGGCTCTGAATTTACAGTATTGTCTGGATGGCAAGTTCAATGCTAAATTTGATATTTGCACAAATTGACTGAAAAACAATATTTGGAATATATGAATTTACTTGTGTTTGAATATTGAATAATTTGAACAAATATATAGTATTTATCAAAAGTTAAAATAAGGGGGTTTGAGGTAGTTGAATGGGTTGCCATGAGGCTGGTGCATATCCAAAAAGTGGGATTTTTTTTTGGGGGGTTTGGTTAAAAGAAATTCAGTTAATTGACGGTTATGTCACAGCAGATATTATTTGCTTATCAAAATAAAAGTTTAAATTTAGCCAGAATGGGCCCTAAAGTTCATGAACACACCAGCCAACTTGATATCCCAGACTTTCATAGCTGAGTAATCAAATTGATTAAGAACAATGATTTTTTGGCTTAACCCTCACTTTAGCCTTTCAGTAAGATCCAAACCTCTAGTTTAAAGACCAGTTGTAGCAATATGTCTTCTAATAATGTGAATAAGGCTATTGCAGGCTATAAAAGCAGCATATAATCATGATATACCAACTGGTATAAAGAAATGTGGTTGAAATCTTCTTTTAGAAAGAAGATTTATAATAAAGTTAATAAAATAAGTCCACTTTTTATTGGCTGTTAAAACTGGTTAAAGATGTAACACCTGGCAAAACCTTCACAATATATTAAATATAAAATCTGTTGCATATAAACAGAGGTTTGTATAGATGTAATATATACCCATACTGTAAATTCAGAACCTAAACATAAAAATGCAGGATTGTCAAATTCTTGGTCCAAATTTCAAATCACTTTTGCGGGAAACTCAGCTGAGTGAAAAATAAAATATTTAATAAAATCAAACATTTAATTTGACTTTTTTTTTGATTTATTTAAATTGGCAAATTTTGAATCTCTTGAGCAGCTACCTCAACCAACAAAAGACAAAACTCAGCAAACAAATTTGGGATACATGAATCAGAAATGCAGGATTCTAATGTACAATTTGAGATTTATTGAATTTCAAACAAATCATAGTGTGAGATTAGGCTGATTGACCACAAATGATCAGGCTAATCATTGCACGCAGATCATTATCATTTACACACTGTACTATCACTAGGCTGATACTCTATTAAGTGTAGTAATTATACGCCATATAATCACCAATATGTTGTAATAGATATGGCAGTTATATGCCATATAATTGTTAGTTTATTAGGATAGATGCAACAATTATACGCCATATTATCACTGATTATCATTCCAATGTGTTATATTATACGCTGTATAATTACTAGTTTATTATAATTGATATGGCTATTATACACTGTATAAATGTTAGCCAATATAGGGGTTATCATTGATTACACGGCGTGTAATCACTAAATCATCAACTGTATATTGCCTATACAATCCTGCTGGGCGTTGTATCAACTCAGCCCCACCCAGCCTGATGGTGTTTATGAATGTATCAAACAAGCAATATGCAAAAGATCAGGAAATAACAAGTTCAGGTCAGAGTTACACAGTGTATAATTGAGTTTCTTATTGATTCAGGTCAGCATTACATGGTGGATAATCCATGGGTTGATACTGGATCAAGTCTGCTGTTATACGGCATATAATCCCCAATTCAACCCATTGCATTAATAAGCAGAAGGCTTGCTAGCCAGAAAAGGATCACTGATTAAGCCCTACAAATGGAATACTGGAATTCTACCTTCCAATGTAGGAGGGCTGAACAGGAACAATTTCTAAGCATCAACTAAATACAGCAAAGTTTCACAGTGCAATAATAGGCGTGTAAGATACAGCCAATCAATAAATGACAGTAGGCTAGCTCAAGAAATGCGTAGGCTGTAGCTGAAGTGCTATGTAGGCCTGCTAAGACCGGTAGCAGCACATGTGCCAAGGACAGCCAATCAGGATAGGTGCAGCCAGCAAAGATGAACCTATTGCAAAGGTAGCCACTGAGAACTGTCTGAAAGGACAAGAACAAGGGTTGTTGTCATGAATGCCATTTCAATACTTGTATTGAAAACCCAATAGTTGAACCCCAGTTCCCTGAAGGCGGATCAAGCCCTCCAGGACAGTCCAGGACCCGCCAACCCGTTAAGTCACATGCTCAAATTGTTAAATTACTCCACAACCCGCCAGCCTACTATGGAGGATTCCCTGAATAGTTGCCAGTCTGCCGCCAAACTGGTGTTAATGAAGACCCATACCTACAAAGGAAAAGTAACCTGGCTAATAGAGGTTGGAGAAGGACCTACTGCCAACCTGCCAAGAGCCAATACTGGAGTTTCAAAAGCAACATTGGAAACCCTGAAATCAAACCCTGACCCTCCAAAGACTACTTGAGTCACACAAAGTGGACAGGAACCTGCCCACTTTCTAAATTGCAAACCCAAGATGACAAGTTACTCCAAGGCCTGCCAGTCTCCCAAGAACAATTCCCTGAATGGTTGCCAGATTGATACCAACCTTGAGCCACCAAAGAGCCAAAACTATGCAGAAGTTGCAGCTTGCCTTAAGGAGGTTAAAACAAAACCTATTTTTAACTCTGCCAATGACCACCAGCAACTGCCAGCCTTCTGTTCAGAAGGGGTAGTACAATTGAACTACTCAGGTGACATAGTGAACAGTGGTGGCAGAATGAAGCATTGCCACTTCTATTTGCCAGAGCAGGCACAACCAGGATCTGCCGCCCTCAAGACTCTAAGCCAAGATCCATGCCCCGCCAGTGCCTTGTCTGCAAATCTGAACCCTGTGAAAATCAAAGAAGCAAAGTCCCATGGTACAAAAACCCCAGCAGTATGGTGATGACCACATTGTCATTTTTAATAATAAAGTTTATGAACCTTTGGTTCAAACAAATTCTACCCTATCTAGTCTTAGTGATCTTCCATCTTAATTCTGGCCAAGTAGATAACCAGTTTGCCACCATCTTAGAGACCAACCTTACAAACTGCCCCAGGCATTATACCATCCCCCAGGAGCCCCCTTTGAACTTGTGCACTTTACTGAATACCTGCCCAACCCGGCCTATTTGGAGTACAAATTGGAAACCATCTTTATTGCTGAACCATTGGCAAGGACTAGAAGTAAAAAATACATAGGACACAAAGGAAAGAGGATTGAGATACCGCCCTTATTGTTCAAGGACAAGTACAACTACCTACCAGCGTACTTTGTTCCCATGGCTCCATCATTAATCCCAAGACCAGACCGCCCACTGGAACCTACCACCGCAGCTGAGACCACCTCTACCCAACTGTTTGGAGTACTCTACATTACTTTGACAGGATTGGTGGATTCCATGGTCCCCAACTCCGGAACCTGGTCCTTACTTGGGCAATCTGTATCTTACATTATCAAGTTAGCACCCATTCTATGGTGGGCTTTATCCGCCAGTTTGGCCGCACCTCACCCCAAGCTGCCCAATGCCTCTACCTATGACTGGCTTCCTGACATTATGAAAATCTTTTACAAACACAGTAACCTGGGCCCCAAGATGTTGTTAACACTTGGGGCAACTTTTATGCTCTTTTTTGTGATAATCACTTATTACACCCATAAGGCAATTACCTCCCTGATACTCTCATGGATGAAGAACCAACCCACCAAAGAATTGAAAGACCCTGCACCTGGTGCAGAACCCCAGAATCCAGCCACGTCACAAGTGCAAAGTGTGATAGTGAACCAGACCACAGCCAAGGTGGATATGCCCCAGATGAGCAAACTCACCTTAGAAGAAGCTTGCCAAGCTATGCCAGTCCTCCACCTCCACTTCCAAACCAACACCAACGCCTACCCCAGTGATACTGAGAAAGTCTTGGGGGTGGCCGCCATGCTATCAGAAGACGCACTGGATTGGTTTGGGAAAGCCACTGCTGAAGATGTTGAATTTTGCCTTGACTATTTGAAATTTGAGGCCAAACTCATGAGCACTGGCAATGAACAAGACACCAGATACTATGCGCTGAACTCTATGTTAGAGAGCCAACAAGAGAACCACCCTATCCAAGCCTATATTGATGAGTTCCTTAAACTTAAGATGCACACCCAACTTGAAGATGAATTATCTGCAATTATCTTCAGAAAGGGAGTTAATTCAGCCATGAAAGATCTGTTGAAGCAACACCTGCTTCCACTGAGCCTGGAGGAACTTCTACCTCTATGCAAAGGCCTAAGTCTAAACCAATAAGGATAGAACTTGTACCCTGCCAGAGCTGGCAGGGCCATGACTCCCAATTGACCAGAAATGTCCCCTGATAAGTTACAACACCACTATTGAGATGGGTTGTGTTTCTACTGCCATGAGGCCAGACACCTAACCAGAGCATGCCCTAAGAAGAATACACCTCCTGTATCCTTGGCACAAATAAACACCTCTGCACAATCTTAAAAATTCATCCAAGTGACCATAGACTGTGTGGGAATCAAGCGCCAGATTGAGGCCTGTATTGACACAGGAGCCAATGAAAGCTTCATTGATGCCAAACTGACAAAGGAACTAGGATTAACAGCTTCAGAGCACAGCCTACAAGTAACCACAGGAAACAGTTCCCTGGACACTGGCTACAAGTGTGAACAGAAACTTCCTTTGACAATTGGACAGAACATGTATCCAACCCCCTTGATCCTCTTGTCAGGATTGTACATCCTCTAGTACTAGGGGACTCATGGTCCAACAGACATGGCCTGATTCTAAACTATTGTGAGCAGACCGCCACCTTGGGACAACCTGAATCTTGTGACACCGTTCTGTTCTGTATGAGTCATGGCAGAGCCCCAATCAACAGACTCTTAACCATAAAGATGGAACCCAGCATTGGGACGCTACCTATCCCCTTGCAGAAATGGTACCATGTATTTAGAAAAGAAGAGGTCACAAAACTACCCAGACACTCAATATACAACCACGCTATAGACCTGCTACCAGGTACCTAACCACATCACAGCCCCATCTATAGTTGCAACCACCAAGAGCAAGCAACCTTGAAAGCTTACTTGGAGGATATGACAAAAAAGGGCTTCATCCAAGTGTCAAAGGCCCCCTGCTCATCACCAATGCTGTTTGTAGGGAAGAAAGATGGCGGAATGCGTCCCTGCGTGAACTACAAGAAGCTGAATGATATTACTGTGAAGAACTGCTATCCCATCCCCAATGCCAACAACCTTTGCGACATACTAACTGGAGCCCAGGTGTACTCAAAAATAGACCTAAGAGACGCTTTCAACAAGATCAGAATCAAGGAGGGGGACAAATACAAGACAGCTTTCAAAACCAGATATAGGTTGTACAAATAACTAGTAATTCCATTTGGCCTATGCAATACCCCCAGCACTTTCCAAAGGATGATTAACACTGTCCTAGGGGAATATCTTGACCACTTTTGTGTTGTGTACTTAGACAACAGCCTCATCTACAGCAAGACTCATGTGGAACACCTGTGCCACCTGGACCTTATACTCAAAAAACTCTCCCAAGCAAACTTACACACCAAGCTTAAGAAATGTGAATTCTTCCAGTCCAAAGTTGAATTTCTGGGATACATATTAAAGACTGGCAGGTTTGCAATGGCACAGGACAAAGTAGAAGCAATAACGTCTTGGCCAATGCCCAAATGTAGGAAAGACATGAGAAGTTTTTTGGGCCTGGCAAATTATTGCAGGGATTTCATCCAAATTTTTTCTCACATTACTCTTCCCCTGACCCGCCTATGCTCTGACAAGGTCACCTTTGCCTGGACTCCGGAATGCACCACCGCCTTTGAGACCCTGAAAATTGCCTTCACCTCTGCCCTGTCTTGTCCTGGCCATGCCCAATCCATCCAAGCCTTTTGTGCTAGAAACCAACACGTCCAACTTTGTGGTGTGTGGGGTCCTTCTTCAGGAAGGAGGGGATAGTATGCTACATCCTGTAGCATATTACTTCAAGAAAATGCTGCCTGCCAAAGGAAACTACCCAATCTACAACAAGGAGATGCTCACTATAATGAAGACCTTGAAACATTGGCGCCAATACCTATGTGGTGCTGAGTTTCCAGTAAAGGTCCTAACCAACCACAAGAACCTGGTTTATTTCTTTAAACCCAGACAGCTGAACCAAAGACAGGCCAGATGGGCCTTAGAACTGGCCAACTACACCTTGACCATTGACTACAAGCCAGGGAAGGTGAACATGGTACCTGATACCCTGAGTAGAAGAGCTGATCTGACACCTTCCTCTGCAGAAACCAAGGACCACAAAACGCATGTACTCCTTGACCCTGCCAGCCTAGGCATCCAAATGATGTACATGAAGATCATGGACCAGAAAACTGACATAATCAAGGCGCAGAAATGAGACAAATACTCAGCGGAACTTGTTGACAACTTGACCTCAGACCCAGAGAGCCGCCACCACAAGAAAGGATTTTTGCTGAAAGGCTCCACCCTGCTATTAAACAACCAAATCTATGTACCAGAAGGTGAAACAAGGACCAAAGTACTCATTGATTATCATGACTCAGAGATGACCGGCCATCCTGGCAGACTTAAGACACTCCAGGGAATCAAGAAGAATTACGCTTGGCCCTGAATAGACAAAGACGTGGCCACCTATATTAAAGGCTGTGAGACATGTGGAAGAACCAAAACCCGTAGATCCAAACCTGAATGTAAAGCCCCAACATATGAGGGAGTATTTTAGCAAAGTAGGGTACCAAGTTGGCAACTTGGAATCCTGTGAGCGCCGTCACCATGGGGTAGACCATCATTGTCCATCTGAAGACCTTGGAGTGTACGTTAAATCTTCCAAAATTACCAGCAAAATACATAAGTATGTAGTATACACAGGTGGATATAGCTACAGACTGGGTGGAGCAAGGCAACACCAGCGTGGGCCAGGAGTACTGCTTGGAGGAGTTTAGCTGCACTGACTCCTTGTAGATGTACTAGTTGGGCGGTTTATTGAACAGCCCATGCTGGTGATGGTATTGATGGCCCCCGATCCCTAGGCAGGCTGTGAGTACAGCTGAGAAGATTAAATGGTTCATCTTCTGATCCTGGGAAAGGGCAGATAAAGCTTAGTGTCTTTAATTTTCTTGTAAGGTAAAAGTTTCTGATTGATGAATGTGATACTATTGAGGGGTAATTTCACTCAATGATAGCACAAACTATCATCAAGTGAATTGTCTTTATTATATACTATCATCCTTGTGGTGGCATGAATAGAGTAAAACACTGGACAGGGAATCCCAAACACTTGGTGTTGTCTGGAATTCCCTTTTGGGAGGGGAATTGGTAGTGGTGTGCAGGCAATTAATTTTTATCTCTGGGTTTTCATTGGCTTGGTGTATCATTGGATGCTTTCATGCATCTAATTTTGAATTCTGCAGTTAATGCAGGAATGGATGGGTTGAGCAGCTTGTCAGCCCCTCCCAAATTTGGCAAATTCCAAATTTGGGCAGCAGTTTCCCCTCCATTTGGGTTTGGGGAAATTGCCTTTTTGGGTTTCCCCTTTTGGAAATTTTCCCATTTGGCAGCCTGGGTGGGCAGGGGCAGGCTGGCAGTTGGGTGTGCAGCCGCACGGCCCGCAGATGGGGTATAAAACCTGTCCAAATTAAAATTCTTATTTTTAATTTGTGTTTCCTGGCCCCAAATTTTTGCAGCAGTTCCCCCTTATTGGGGAAACGGCTGCCATTTTTATTTTGTTTCTTGCAATTAATTTTGCACAAAATATTGTCCTAAACAACATGTTTTCAGGAATATTCCTGACAGTTGCTTCTCCTTCTCTTCTTGGCAAATCTGTCCGTTGGCAGTACTGGGCAATAAGATCAGGAGTGTTGGCAAGGTTCTTTAATGTTTCCCATGAGTTTGATTCTGGTGGGTACCCTACCCATGAAACTAGGTACTGAAACTGGTTGCAAACTTTCCTGTACCCTAGTATGGCCTCCACTTCCCACTCTGGGGTGTGTTGTAGGATTGTTGGCAGGGGGTTACTGTCTTTAGTCTGATGAGCGTGGGGGCTTCCTCTTTCTGCCTCTAGTTTGGATACATGGAAGACGTTGTGGGCACTAGAGAAATCAGGGAGCTGTAATCTATACATTGTGTCAGAGATTTGCGGGGTTTACTTTGAGAGGGCTAATGCGGCGGGGTCCTAGCTTTCTGCCCACTTGGTTGATCTTGAGGTTCTTGGTGTCAAGATACACGTTGGAGCCAACTTCAAACTCTGGGTTGGCACGTTGGTGTTTGTTGGCTTGGACCTTGTACTTTTGTTGGGCCTCTCTGAGGTTACTCTGTAAATGTTTTGGGGTATCCCTTAGGTTTTGGAAGTACTCATTGGCTTGAGGTACTGTCCCTGGGCAGCCTTTAGTGGGAATTCCTTGCAAAGAGAAACCATAGTTGGCCGTCAATGGGGACATCTTGGCACCCAAGTGGTAAGAACTATTGTAGCTAAACTGGGTCAAGGGTAGTAGTTCCGCCCAATTATCCTGCTTAGTGTTGATGTAGGCGCAGAGATAAGTTTCCAGTATCTGGTTAACTTGCTCTGTTTGACCATTGGTTTGAGGGTGGAAGGCTGTTGACAGGTTGAGCTTTACTTAGAGTTGTCACATTATTTTGCCCCAGAATTTGGAAGTGAACTGGGTTCCTCTGTCTGAGACAATGTCTTTGGGGAGACCATGGTGGCAGTAAATATGGTTAAGTAATAACCAAGCCGTGGCAGTGGCTAACATTTCTGATGAACAAGCAATGAACTCTGCAGCTTTGGTGAGGCGGTTCACAATAACCAGAATCCCTGTGAACCCTTGACTGGGAGGTAGGTCCGTAATGAAATCCATGGAGATAGATTCCCATGTCATGGATGGGATTGGGAGGGGTTGAAGCAAACCCTGTGGCTTCTGTGTGGAGTGTTTGTTACTCATATATGAGACACATTGTGAGATGTAATTGTTTACTTGGGAAAACATGGATGGCCACCAGTAGCTGATTTGAAGACGCGTCATAGTTTTCTTGATTCCTCTGTGACCACCTAGCAGGGAGTCATGTAACTCCTGTAGGACCTGATTCTGAATGGCTCCTGGGGGTACCACCAATCTATCAAGTCTGTAAAGGAAGCCCTTGTGGATAGAGTAGTTGGGGTTGGGTTTTGTGGAGTTTATTTTGACAATTAGGTCCTGGATGAGTGGGGAGTCCTTCTGGGCATTCTTCACCTCCTCCCCCAAGGATGAGAGTGGTTGGGAGGCCCCAAGGAGGCCATCAAGAACTGGTTGGTGTCTAGGGCTAGTTGGGTGTTAAAATGGCTGTAGGACTGGTCTCTGTCATTGTGATATTCTTGTCTGCTCAGGGCGTCTGGTGCGTTGTTGGTGTGCCCTGGGATGTAACTGATTTTGAAGTCGTAGGAGGACAAATCCAGAGCCCATCTGGCGAGTTGTTGGCAAATCTTCCTCTTCTCTGTGAAGTATAAAAGGTTCCTGTGGTTGGTACAGACAATGTCAGTGTGCTTGGCTCCTTCTAGATATTATCTCCAGTGTTTAAAAGCTTTAACTATGGCCATGAGTTCTTTTTTGTACACATTGTAGTTTTGTTCACCATCCAGCAGCTTCTTAGAGAAGTATGCCACAGGGTGGTATACTCCAGGCTCTCCTTCCTGAATTAAGACTGCGCCTAAGGCAAAGTCTGAAGCGTCAGTCTCTAAAAAAATTGGAGCTTGGGGTCAAGTTGTTGGAGTACCGGGGCTGTTGTGAAGGCGGTTTTGAGGGTCTCAAATGATTTCTGTGCCTCCTCTGTCCAAGTGTAAGGTACACTTTTGGCAGTCAAGGACGTGAGGGGTTCTGCTATCTTTTCAAAATTCTTAATGAACTTACAGCAAAAGTTAGCCAATCCCAGGAACCCTCTTAGTTTTGATTGGGTTTCTGGAATCTGCCATTCAATTACTGCTGCAATTTTGGATGGCGCAATGGCAAAGCCGCCTTTCCAGATTGCGTACCCCAGGAATTCTACCTCTTGTTTGAGGAATTCACATTTCTCCATTTTGCAGTATAGCTTGGCCTGGCGTAAGCGTTCCAGGACCTTCTTCAGGTCACAGAGATGTGAGGCTTCATCCTTGGAGTACACTAGAATGTTGTCTAGGTAAACCACTACACAGACATCCAAGAGGTCAAAGAGGATCTCATTCATCAGGGCTTGGAAGGCAGAGGGTGCATTGCAGAGTCCAAATGGCATGACCAGGTACTTGTAAAGACCAAAGACTGTTCTGAATTCTGTCTTCCACTTGTCCCCTTCCGCAATTTGGACCTTATTGTAGGCATTACAGAGATCAAGTTTAGAAAATACATAGGCCCCTGTCAAGCAATCTGTTAATTGCTCTGCAGAGAGAACTGGGTAGCAATCCTTCACTGTGATGGCTTTGAGCAGACTGTAGTCTACACATGGGCGTAGTCCTCCATCCTCTTTCTTAACAAAGAAGATTGATAAAGAGCAGGAGTATTGAGATTATCTCATGTGTCTTTTGGCCATTAGGTCAGAGATGTATTCCTTTAGTACCAGACCTTGCACATGTGTGGTGGGATAAACATTTCCCCATTTTGGGGGTTCACCGGGTAGAAGTTCAATCCTGAATCACTTGCTCTTTGCTTGAGGAGACCTTGCATTGGGACTTTGCTAAAGACGTTGGTGTACTCTTATAACATTTCATCTAGGTGGAGAATCACCAATATGGGCATGGCTGTGCTAGTGGGCGTGGAGTTGCTCCCAAGTGGGCTGTGCCGGTCTGGCCCTGACTGGAGATGTTGACCTGATGTGTGTCCCAATCAATGCTACATCTGGCTTCCTGCCACCAAGGCATTCCTAGTATGACAGGGAAGGCAAGGTTCTCTAAGGAGGAGAAGTTTAGTTCAAACCTCATCCCCCCAATTTCCACGGTGGTTGGTTTCATCACCCAGTACTCTGGGGGAGTGCTCCCATTGGCCAGCTTGGCAGTTCCCCCTGGTGTGGCCTGCTTGCCAAGACTTTTTACCAGGAGGTGTTTGATGAAATTCCCCATGGCTCCTGTGTCAAGAAGGCGGTGATGTGTATTTTCTGGATATTGGAAGCCAGGGTGATGGGGACTGTGGAGTAGAGAGAAGTAGTTGCTTTATTACCTCCTTCTTAAGCTGCCATAAGGGGCTGGGGATTTGAGGGAGGTTTATAAGGGTTGGGTCAGGCAGTGGAACAATTCATCACTGTGTGACCTGCGAGACCACAGTACAGACAGAGACCTTGTGCCACACAGCGGGCCTTCTCTTCATTGGATAGCATAAAGCCCCCCAGGTCTGGGGATCACCCCAAGACGGGGGACTTTAGCATCAGCAGGTGGTCCAGCAACCTCAACTTGAACAGAGTTGAGGTGGGTGGCCTTGGCAGGGAGGGTATTCTCATACCGTGCTCCCCAAGTTTGAATGTCTTGGATGACCTCATTGTAAGTCTCAGGAAGCTTATGGTGGAGGAGGAACTCCTAGACTGGGGGTGAGAGCCCTGCATAATACAAGTAGCAGGCTTCATCACTATTCAGGTCAAGAGCCTCCTTGAGCTTTGAGAACTGTTTGGTGTAGTGGGCAGTGGTAGACGTTCCTTGTCTCAGAGAGTATAGTTTCCAACGGGTATTGTTTAGATTCTCAGGGGAGCTGACTGAGTCCAACAACTTCTGGCTGAAGGAGTTAAAGTCATGGCGTAACCCTGGCTTTTTTAGTACAATGACAGCAAACCAGTCTTTCTGTTGACTGGTGAGTTGATTTGCCATGTGAAGAACCTTTTGAACGTTGGTGGTAAAACGGGCTGGCTCAGCTTTGAACAAGGTGTGGGAGAAGGAGATCAGGGTGAATATTGCTTGTTTCTTGGAGGAATGGATCATGGATTTAGAAAGTTGACTGAGGATAAAATTCTGAACCTGGTGGGTACTGGTGGGTTTTGTGGCCTCTCCTCTAGATTAGAGAGCCTGAAAGCAGCAAAGACAAGTATAACAGACAAGTAGGAGGGAAATCAGGAATGAAAGGCATATCAAGGTAAGATATCCAAACATGGTTGAGCCTGAGGCCGTTGATGTAAGCCCCAGTGGTGGTGCTATCATACTGTAAAGCCCCAACATATGAGGGAGTATTTTAGCAAAGTAGGGTACCAAGTTGGCAACTTGGAATCCTGTGAGCGCTGTCACAATGGGGTAGACCGTCATCATCCATCTGAAGACCTTGGTGTGTACGTTAAATATTCCAAAATTACTAGTAAAATATGTAAGTACGTAGTATACACAGGTGTATATAGCTACAGACTGGGTGGAGCGGGGCAACACCAGCATGGACCAGGAGTACTGCTCGGAGAAGTTTAGCTGCGCTGGCTCCTTGTAGATGTACTTGTTGGGCAGTTTATTGAATGGCCCATGCTGGTGATGATATTGGTGGCCCCCAATCCCTAGGCAGGCTGTGAGTACAGCTGAGAAGATTAAATGGTTCATATTCTGATCCTTGGAAAGGGAAGATAAAGCTTAGTGTCTTTAATTTTCTTGTAAGGTAAAAGTTTCTGATTGATGAATGTGATACTATTGAGGGGTAATTTCACTCAATGATAGCACAAACTATCATCAAGTGAATTGTCTTTATTATATACTATCATCCTTGTGGTGGCATGAATAGAGTAAAACACTGGACAGGGAATCCCAAACACTTGGTGTTGTCTGGAATTCCCTTTTAAGAGGGGAATTGATAGTGGTGTGCAGGCAATGAATTGTTATCTCTGGGCTTGCATTGGCTTGGTGTATCATTGGATGCTTTCATGCATCCAATTTTTGAATTCTGCAGTTAACGCATGAATGGATGGGTTGAGCAGCTTGTCAGCCCCTCCCAAATTTGGCAAGTTCCAAATTTGGGCAGCAGTTTCCCCTCCATTTGGTTTTGGGGAAATTGCCTTTTTGGGTTTCCCCTTTTGGAAATTTCCCCATTCAGCGGACTGGGTGGGCAGGGGCAGGCTAGCGGCAGGCGCGCGCGGCCTGCGGACGGGGTATAAAACCTGTCTGAATTAAAATTCTTATTTTTAATTTGTGTTTCCTGGCCCCAACTTTTTGCGGCAGTTTCCCTAATAAGGGGGAACTGATACCATTTTTTATTTTGTTTCTCGCAATTAATTTTGCACAAAATATTGTCCTAAACCACAGTGTTGTCAGGAATATTCCTGACATGAAGGCCTGCTAAGACCACTAGACATACCATCAGGACCCTGGCAGTCCGTTTCAATGGATTATATTATAGAACTACTTCTCTCCAATTTGTTCAATGCCACCCTGGTCATGGTAGATAGGTTTACTAAGATATCCTATTTCATCCCTACCACCACCCACTGCACTGCTGCAGAGACAGATAGACACTTCCACAACCACATCCTAACTCAATAAAGTACTCCAGGGGAAATCATCACTGATAGAGGACCCCAATTCACCTCCAAATACTGGACTCAGGTGATGAAAGACTTGGGGGTAAAGCGCTGTGTATCAACCTCCTACCACCCACAGACCAACAGCCAGACTGAATGAGTGAACCAAATACCTGAACAATACCTACAATGCTACACCAATACCAACCAAGATAACTGGGCAGAGATACTACCCATGGCATAGTATGCTTACAACAGCAAAGACCACACATCTACCAGAATGTCCCCCTTCAAAGCCAATTATGGCTTTGATCCATCCTGGGACCCCAGTATTGGTAGTAAGGAAATAAACCCGTCAGGACAAACCTGGATTGAACAGATACATAACACCCAACAAACCTGTCTTAAGAATCTAACCCATGCTGTCCAGACTTATAAGGAGTTTGCGGACAAAAAAGGACCCCTGGGAAACTGTTGAAAGTAGGAGACAAAGTCTATCTGGACTCTCAAAACATGCCTCTGACTGCTCCCTGTTGGAAGTTAGCCCACAGAAGAAGTGGCTCCTACAAGATCACCAATCTAGTAGGTGAAGTAGCATTTGAACTAGAATTACCCCCTTGTGGAAAATACATAACATCTTTCACCGCGCGCTTCTATTCAAGAAAGAAGGAAACTCCCTCCCCCACCAGAAACTCAAGACTGACCCCCTCTCATCCAAGTAGGACGCTCTAAAGAATACAAAGTTGAATATGTTCATGGGGACCTTACCCACTATAAAACCCTCCAGTACTACGTCAAGTGGAAGGGATACCCACCTGAGGAAAGCACATGGGAACCATTAAGCAACCTACCCAACGCCCAACTAGCAATACAACAATACCTTGAGAAAAAGGCCAGGAAGGAAGGAAGGAAGGGACCCCTGGGAAGGAAGGAGATGATGTCATGAATGAAATTTTAATACTTGTATTGAAAACCCAAGAGTTGATCCCCAGTTCCCAGAAGGCGGATCAAATCCTCCAGACCAGTCCAGGACCCACCAACCCGTTAAGCCACAGGCTCAAATTGTTAAATTACTCTGCAACCTGCCGGCCTACTACAGAGGATTCCCTGAATAGTTGCCAGTCTGCTGCCAAACTGGTGCCAATGAAGACCCATACCTACAAAGGAAATGTAACCTGGCTAACAGAGGTTGGGGAAGGACCTACTGCCAACCTGCCAAGAGCCAATACTGGAGTTTCAAAAGCAACATAGGAAACCCTGAAATCAAACCCTGACCCTCCAAAGACTACTTGAGTCACACAAAGTGGACAGGAACCCGCCCACTTGCTAAATTGCAAACCCAAGATGACAAGTTACTCCAAGGCCCGCCAGTCTCCCAAGAAAAATTCCCTGAAAGGTTGCCAGATTGATACCAACCTTGAGCCACCAAAGAGCCAAAACTATGCAGAAGTTGCAGCTTGCCTTAAGGAGGTTAAAACAAAACCTATTTTTAACTCTGCCAATGACCACCAGCAACTGCCAGCCTTCTGTCCAGAAGGGGTAGTACAATTGAACTACTCAGGTGACATAGTGAACAGTGGTGGCAGAATGAAGCATTGCCACTTCTATTTGCCAGAGCAGGCATAACCTGGATCTGCCGCCCTCAAGACTCTAAGCCAAGATCCATGCCCTGCCAGTGCCTTGTCTGCAAACCTGAACCCTGTGAAAATCAAAGAAGCAAAGTCCCATGGTACAAAAACCCCAGCAGTATGGTGATGACTAAATTGTCATTTTTGATAATAAAGTTTATGAACCTTTGGTTCAAACAAATTCTACCCTATCTAGTCTTAGTGATCTTCCATCTTAATTCTGGCCAAGTAGACAACCAGTTTGCCACCATCTTAGAGACCAACCTTCCAAACTGCCCCAGGCATTATACCGTCCCCCAGGAGCCCCCTTTGGGCCTTTGAACTTTACTGAATATCCACCCAAACCGGCCTATTTGGAGTACAACTTAGAAACAATCCTCATTGATGAATCATTGGCAAGGACTAGAAGTACCAAATACATAGGATACAAAGGAAAGAGGATTGAGATACCACCCTTATTGTTCAAGGACAAGTACAACTACCTACCAGCGTACTTTGTTCCCATGACTCCACCATTAACCCCACGACCAGACTGCTCACTGGAACCTACCGCCGCAGCCAAGACCACCTCTACCCAACTGTTTGGAGTACTATATATTACTTTGACAGGATTGGTGGATTCCATGGTCCCCAACTCTGGACCCTGGTCCTTACTCGGGCAATCTGTATCTTACATTATCAAGTTAGCACCAATTCTATGGTGGGCTTTACCCGCTGGCTTGGCTGCACCTCACCCCAAGCTGCCCAATGCCTCTACCAATGACTGGCTTCCTGACAGTTGTTGCAGTATATATTGATACAGACTCCTGAAAGGATGAAAACAAGTTCTTAGTTACACCTGGATAGATTTCAGCCGCTGGCTAGATTGTACTCCAGTTTCAATAAATGTAATTATCTTCAAAGTTCTATTCCACTGTAGTCTGTAGTGCTCTTGCATAGGATTAGGTAGAGTACATTGGCAAGGCTAATGTCTATCTGTAGCTTTGAACATACCAGCAATAACCCAAGTTGTTCAACACATAGACATCATGTAAAACTTAACAAATCTGAAAATGCAGGATTGTCAAATCCAAGAACCAAATTTCAAATAAAAAATGAGGTGAATTTGAAATAAATATAATTTATGGGTGTCTCAAAAAGGATGCAGAAGGGTCTAGAGTGGATTTGTGCTCATTCTTTTAGGAATCATAGACATTCTCAAAAATCACCTTATTTCATTCTAGGATGGCTAAAAATGAGAGCTTGATTACAGTTGATTTTTAAAAAATGCTAATAATAAAGTAGAATTATATATTATAATATATCTTGTCACATTGTCTTTTCCTTGATGTGCTGATAGTTCATTTGCTGTTGATAATGTGATTTCATTTAACTGTATAGTTTCACCTCCAGTTGCCTTGACAATAGGAAATCAAGTTGCCTCCCCAAGACCAGCTGTGGTTGTGAAGGCAACTTGATTTCCTATTGCCAAGGCAACTGGAGGTGAAACTATCCAATTAAAAAAAGCACATTATCAACAACAAATGAACTATCAACACATCAAGAAAAAGACAACATGATAAGATATATTATAGTATATAATTCTACTTTATTATTAGCATTTTTTAAAGTCAACTGTAATCAAGTATCCTTAGTAGCAATACATTAATAAATAGTTAGTAAACTGATGGTTTATCTTTCCCACCTCTCCTTATTCCTTGAAAAGAAGTTTTTGGCCCCTGGTGTAGCCAGGGGCCAAAAAACTTTTAAAAATTTCTGCATTATCAGAAGGGTAGCTCATATATTATTATATGGGTTTTTGGTTGCTATATTAGTGATTTAGAGTGCAGAATATTGCATCATTTCCAGTTTAGACAATTTTGCATTTCACTCAATTTCATGTCTAAACATGGTTGTTGAGATTGGATTTTTCATTTGATTTTATCCAGAGTGGAGCTTCATGATTTGGGTTGATTTGTACTAGTTAATTACTGTACATTCAATTTGGATTCTAGTTCATGCAATTATTATTTGAGTTTACTAGTGGCATTCAAAAGTGATTTGAAATTTGGTTCTTGGATTTGACAATCCCACAATTTCAAAAAACATAGTAAACCTAATGAAAATGGTTGATGGATTTGAACACTTCAAATCTGATTCCAGTTAATTCATTTTGTCCATTGGAAATATGCAGTTTGACTTGAGCTTTGTAAAGTGTCTATGAGTTCCCGCATTTTTTAAAATCTAAATAAAAACACAAATAATTAAATTTAATTAAAAAGGCCATCCCACAAAAGTGATTCAAAATTTGGACCAAGGATTTGACAGTCCTGCATTTTTACGTTTAGGTTCTGAATTTACAGCACTTTAAAAAATTAGCCTTTTTTTAAAATGTCCATATACCCTGCCAGAAAGTGACAAAGTAAAAATATAATATCCTGGAGCTCAGGCTCAGGCTGGCCTAGAAGGCTGATGATATTATAAGAGTGTCAGATTAAAGCTCTTTTTCTAAGATGATCAATGTTACATAAAAAAAGCCTAAGTAAAGAAAGTATCAGTAACTGTAAGGTATTTCCAATAGGGTGTAAGATTATATACTATACCATGTAAAGAGTTTGGGTTTGGATTTAAAAAGTAAAAAAGTAGGTACTTTTTGTAAAAAGACCTTTGCAAGGCCTGCTAAAAACTTATAGTGTGACACAAGGTGTCATTGAATTCACTAAACCTAAACAAATTATAAAAAATAACATGTTGAACAAAGATTTATTTGTAACTAAAGGGATGTCTACATTAGGAAATTTCCCGTGAGAGTATCTTAACATGAAAGTAGAGAGGTTATCCCTCATATAAAAGAATGGTGACAATAAACCCATTGCTTGTTGTCAGGATATCTCCATTCTAATTATCCTAGCTATTAAAACACTGGCAAATTTAGAAGAAATTTGAGATCTGGTCAAAATATATTTACTATAACCTTAAAGTAAATTTCAAAAAGATATGACTAAAACTATAATTATAAACTTAAAAGATTTAAGATTGAGAAGTAGATTTAAAAGATCAAAGAAAAAACCTATAAATAGTGATTTGGGGAAAAACCACTTAGAATTTCAGCTTAAAAGCTTACTCTTCTAAGGCTTTTATTTATAGATAGGAAAAACATGGGCCCTGGGGAGATCTTTGAAGGAAATAAAGGAGATTAGGGTCAGTTAAAAATGATGGCCCAGGGGAAACATATGGTAGTTAGAGGGGAAGTCTTGAAACTGCAGCCTGAAGATCTGCAACTTCAGAGATGGGGAACATAGTTATTGCGTAAAATCAAGAAGGGGAAGAAAATAACATATTTAACAATAGGATTTATATAAAAAACAGATAGGAAAAGTGCATCCACATGTGGAGAATGAAATCAAAATTGACAATAAAAGCAAAAGCAAAAAGAGTAAAGGTAAAAGTTTCAATTAAATAAAACTAAAAAATTATAATTCAAACTTTAGTTCAAAATTTAACTTATAGTCTTTAAAAAGCCTGCCCTTTGGGGCAGAGCACAACATGAACTCTGTATGCTTCACTATGTAGGAATCCTTGAAGAGAATATTGAACCCCTGTACAGTGTGCTCTGGCTTTAAAAAATCTAAGGCACTAAATTGTGCCAGAAAAAATTTGAAGGTGTCCAATGTATCTCTGCAGCTCAAGATACTAAGTTCATCATTAGCTTGCATATTTCAAGCAACTGCTTGACGTTAATAGAAGTGGCATCCCTGCACTTCCCTGTCAAACAGCTGCTTGTATGCATTGAACTGAGCAGGCTCAAAGTCCATAATGCATACTTGTGTGCCAAGAGAACAAAACCTTACCTTTTCCCCCACATCCAGGATGGCTTGGTTCTTTTCAGCATCAGGAGAGTTGGCGTGGGGGTGTGTGGGGTGTAAGGTCTTGCCCAATAAGGTGCAAGATTATAAATTAAGCCATGGAAGGTGTTGGGGTTAAGATTTAGTAAGTAAAGGAACATAGGTGCTTTTTGTAAAAGCACCTTTTAGAGGACCACTAAAACCTTATAGTTTGACACAAAAGGTGTCATTGAATTTACTAAACTGTTGCAACATCTTTGATTACTCCCTCTCGGGGAATTAACGCCCCAAGTAAATCACTGAGCGGCTCACCAAGTGGTTTACCACCCAGCCAATAAGCTGGTGGCACCTTTATCAGTTAACCATCTATGACAGGGATCCCTCAATACAGGTCCTAAATGGAACACAACTTGATTAAGCCTTGTGACTCAAGAGGAACATTACTCAGATAAACCCCATGACCTCCATGATGTACATGGACAACATGTGGCTTGTCATGATACTATATATTAAGCTATATTCATATTCAATAAAGTATCATTCTCTTCTTAATCTTCCCCTTTATTTTGTTTATTATACTTCCCAGAAGTATATACACGACAGTGGTAGCACAGGTAGGTTATCCATACCTACCCAACTCAAAGGAAAAATTCCTCCCAAGAAAAGAACCCAAGCAATGTCATCCCCTAACAGTTGGAGAGATTACAAAGTAGGACAAGACATCCCCCTGGACTTGTCATCTACAATAATCTCCTTTTACCCATCAACCAGTACAACACCCTCAAAACCTGCAGTCTGTTCCCTACCACGCCAGCTACAACATTGTCTACGCAACCTGAGATACCAAGCATTGTGTTTCAACGCTTACATACCGCTGAAATTGGCGCCTTTGCAGGACTACAACGTGAGAACGCCTCTCTTTGGATCAATAGCACTGAGAGCAAGTTTGCATAAGTGTTTTACCCCCAAAGACTCTAGGTTAGTGAAGTCGCCCTCCGCTCCACAGGAACTGCCTCGCGTTTTGTTACCAAATGGCTAGCCCAACACCCTGATCAGAAGGAAAACTGGGAAGTGTTCAAAGCTGCATTCCTCAAAAGATTCTCCATGAAGGATTTAGACGTAGTGATCATGACCAAACTATGAACCTTCAAGATGACAGGAAACATTGAAGAATACATTGCCACATATAAAGTACTACATGACTTTGCGCCCAACACCATCAATTTTGATGAACCTGGACCACGCCTGGACTTCTACAATGGCCTTCCCACACACATCAGGCGTCAGTTTGACATGACCTGCTGCAAGAACCTTGAGTATGTGTTCCTAGAAGGGAAACACACAGCTCAGAAGTCTGACAATCTACACGCCTCCAACAAACGCAAGTACAACCCTGCAGTTAAAAGAGAGCCTCACCCCAATAAGCAAAACAACTGAGATAACAATACCCAACCTTGAAATGGGAATTGCACTGCATAAGCCAACCAGGCTAGCACTGAAGATACCAACAAGGAGGGAAAAGCTCAGGGGAGTGCTTAGGCAAGCCACCCCCCCTCTACACAAGACTCATACAGAGAACAGGATGTGGACTCCATCACCATAATCCAAGTTCCCTTCAGCAACCCTCTCCTGTTTGCCGCCCAATCTGGAAATAAACTCCTTACCTACCCTTTCCATTTTTGCAGATAACAGGGCACAGCAATATTTAACACTGGAGCCAATCAATTGCTTATTAACAAGAGTTTTTCAGACCTCATGAAGTTACCTACCATTCAAAGTAACATCAAGAGAGTTGTCATGGCGGACAACCACAGCACAATAGTTACCCGTGAGACCAAACCTTTCCAGGCCCAAATTGGAGATGTCCAAACAACAATTAGTGGCCCCATCATCCAAATACCAAGATACAATATCATACTTGGATTAGATTGGATGTGAAAGAAAAAAACTCACATAGACTGGGACAGTGCCACCCTCACAATCCAGTGAGGAAAAGTCTACCATCAGGTGTACCCGACACACCTTGACACTCTCATGAGGGACCACATATTTTTAAAGGTCATGGAAACAGAAAAAGTAACTGACATCAGAAAACAAGTTGGAACACATGTATGTACAAAGTCATCCACTTCAAAAACACAGAAATCCAACACAAACAGAACCCAATTAGAGACCAGCTAGTCAATGAGTTTCCCTCCGTATTCCAAGAATCACTACCCAGACTGCCCCCTGATTGGGGTATCCAACATGAGATCAACTTAAAAGGTAGCATTCCTAAAGCACAAACCATCTATTGCCTCACACCACAAGAATACAACACTCTGAAAGCCTACCTTGACAAAGCACTTGAGAAAGGCCTCATCAGACCTTCAAAATCACCCTTTGGTGCCGCTGTTTTCTTTGTGGCAAAGAAAGATGGAGGGCTCCGCCTAGTCACAGACTACAGGGCCCTTAACAAGGTCAAAATAAAGAACAGGTATCCCCTGCCCCTAATTGATGACCTTTTTGATGCCCTGGGAGGTCCCAAATCTTCACAAAAATTGATTTTTAGCAGGATATCACCAAATTTGCGTGAAACCTGAAGAAATTCCAAAGACTGCATTTTGGACTAAGTACAGATCTTTTGAATGTGTTGTCATCAATTTGGCATGACAAACGCCCCCAGTACCTTTGTAAACTTAATGAATGAAGTATTCAAGGAACACATTGGGAAAAGAGCAACCATCTACCTGGACAACATCATCTTTTTATTCCCAACCTACAACAACACTGGAAAGACATCTGCACAGTCCTCTGCACCTTGCAGGAAAACCAACTAATTGCCAAACCATCCAAATGCAAGTTCTTCTCAACTGAACTCCCTTTCCTAGGTCACATCATTAGTAAGGACGGCATCAAGCCCAACCCAGACAAGATACACACTATAACAAAAATGCCAGCCCCAAGAAACAAGAGCAAACTCCACACTTTCCTTGGAATGGTAGCATATGTACACAGGTTCATCCCTGACTGGGGCGCCTTAACAGCTCCCATATCAGCCATCACAGGGAAAACAACCAAATTTGTTTGGACACCTTTGCAAGATCAACATTTCTGCCAGTTAAAAGAACACATGGTGACCACCCCCATCTTGCAATACCCAAACCGCAAGGGTATCTATGATTTAGAAACTGAAACCTCTGATTATGCCATAGGAGGAGTCCTCTGTATCCAAACAGCCCAAAAAGACTTCCTCCCTGTGTCATATGAATCCAGGAAACTATCAGACAACAAACAAAGATACCCTATACATAATAAAGAGTTGGTTGCCATCATACACTGTCTCATGAAATGGCAATGTTACCTAGAAGGAGCTCAGACGTTCAAAGTACTCACTAACCACAAGTCATTGGTATTCTTTAAAACACAACAACACCTGTCAAGAATTCAAGCCAAATGAATGAGTCTCATACAGAGATACCCCATGCAAATTGAATAAAAGCCAGGCAGAGAGATGCTTACTGCAGACACCCTATCAAGGCTATACAATAAACACATCCCCTGCACTGATGGTGACCCCAACTGGCCCATGTTAATCATGGGGAATCTTTAGGAAGGGTTCCCACCTGGCACACCAATGGACATCCAAGAGAAAGTCCTCAAGATCAAACATCTGTTCAAAAATGTATATGGCACCCTCCACCAAATCCTTCCAAATGGTGACACAGTACCCTATGTTCTGTCAACACAAAAGATTGACACAATCCTCCACTATCACAGAGACTTGGGGCACACCCGTAGCAGAAACTTGCATGAATATCTCAAGACTTGCTACTGGTGGCCCAACATGATAGATGATATCAGAGAAGTACTGGAACAATGTGAGGTCTGTGAAAAGTACGCCCAAATCAAAGCTCTACCCAAGTCAGTAGTACCTGTATCCATCACACAACCCTTCAAGGTATGGTCATTAGATATTGTGGGACCTATGCCTGGTGAAATCAAAGGCAAGAAGTAAATCATTACAGCCATCAACTATACAACCAGATGGCCCGTAGCACAAGCCACAAAAGAGCACAAAGGCAATGACGGGAGACAATTCATTGGCAAGGAGATCATAGCTAAGTTTGGAAAACCTGATCTCTTAATCACAGATGGAGGCACTGAACTCAAAGCTATTGACACCAACATATACCTCACCAAAAATGGAATAAAACAAGTCACAGCCAGCCCATATCACCCTAAGCAAATGGACACGTAGAACAACTAAACGGCTCTCTAGTGGAAGCCCTCAGTAAGTTATCTGCCAACAATCCAAAAGCCTGGGTCAACATGTTACCAACCGCCCTTATGGTCTGCAGAACACAAGTCAACCGCAATACAGGCAAAAGCCCCTATGAACTTGTCTATGGTCAGAAACCTTCACTTGTTAGTACAACCACAGGACCACAACTGCCACTTCCCAAGAAGATTCCAGACAGCAGTGATCCAAAAGTACTACAAGCCAGAAAGGACCAAGAGATGATGGAACAACAAAGGGTTCAACGAGAACTATCCCATTACAACAAGAAAGGTTCCAAGTCAGAGACAAGATCTGGGTTGTCAACCAGAACCAGCACAAATTAGACCCAGAATTGCGCAGACCAGGCATTTTCATGGAGGTGAAGCCCAATAACACCTACCTCATCAAAGGGATTGGAGTTCAAACCAAACTAAAACGTATACATCATGATTGAATTTGTTTGTGCAAGGCAAGAGCAGTCCAACAATATTCAAGACTCCCTGTCCATAACGCCAAACTGGATCAGTACCAGGCCGTGTACCAGATACCCTCAAGAAGGTTCCCAAGGCTCCGCCTTCCAGCACCCCAGGGGGAGATGTTACAACATCTTTGATTACTCCCTCTTGGGGAATTAACGCCCCAAGTAAATCACCGAGCAGCTCACCAAGTGGTTCACCGCCCAGTCAATAAGCTGATGGCGCCTTTATCAGTTAACCATCTATGACAGGGATCCCTCAATCCAGGTCCTAAATGGAACACAACTTGATTAAGCCTTGTGACTCAAGAGGAACATTACTCAGATAAACCCCATGACCTCCATGATGTACATGGACAACATGTGGCTTGTCATGATACTATATATTAAGCTATATTAATATTCAATAAAGTATCATTCTCTTCTTAATCTTCCCCTTTATTTTGTTTATTATACTTCCCAGAAGTATATACACAACAAAACCTAAACAAACTATATAGAATAATGGATCAAACAAGGATTTATTAGTAACCAAAAGAATATTGACGTTATGATATTTCTTGTGAGAGTATTTTAACATAAAGATAGAGAGGTTATCACTCATGTAAAAGAATGATGACAATAAGCCAATTTCTTGTTGTTGGGCTATCTCCATTATAATAATCCTAGCTATTAAAAACAACTGTAAATTTAAACAGAAATCTAACAAAAATGTATCTCTCTTTGACTTATAAATTAATTTTAAAAGCTATAACTAAAGATTATGAATTTTGAAGTTGAAATTTTAGAGATTTGAAAGGAAATTTTAAAAGATTAAAGAAAAAACCTGTAGTTGTGATTTGGTGAAAAACCAATTAGAATTTTAGCTTAGAAGCTTACTCTTCTAAGTCCTTTATTTATAGATAAAGAAAACATGAACTCTGGGGAAGATCTTCAAAGGAAAACATATAGTTTTTTTTCACAAGTAGAACTGATGGCCCAGGAAAACAGGCAAGTGTCTAAAGTTGAAGTGTGGAGATCAAAATCTTCAAATCAATGGATTTTTGATCTCCACACTTTTTATCAATAAAAACTTTTGTCAAAAAATTTAATGTTTTTCTTAAATTTGACTTTTTTTAAAGATGTTTTAACTAGTAGCTAAAATTGAAAACCCAAGTTTGAAGTGCCCAAATCAATGCAATTTAAAACTCACCTTAAATTAATCTGGCTTTTAAAATAGATATTATTAATCCTTTTGAATATAGGGGACAAAATTCAAAGTGCAGAAATCAAAGTCCAAAAGTCTCTTCAATTTAATATTTGAGGCCCCAAAATTAAAAAAATTAAATAGCACTTAATATTGATTATATCACTATTTAAATGATCAGAAAAGCTTCATAAACATATCATACTCAACCAAATAAGCTAAAACCTATCATACAGGTTCACAATCACCTGTAAATAATTGATTATAATTTTAGTGATTTTTATTATGTAAAAGATAGAGCGCTGAATGAAACAAATATTATATGATCACTTAGTAATTTACTGGGTGTAGTGATAGAGTGCATAAATCAAAAATGCTTTAAATCAAAATTCATAATACACTAATTTAGTGATCACCAATATATTTTAAATTATGATTGTAATTTAATATTTTATTAACTAAGCTTCAATAGGCGTTTATAATCAAAAGTGCAGAAATTGAAAGTGCATTTTAGTCAAACCAACAATCTAATTTGAAAAACCATAAATATTTAACCAATCTAAGTTTCTAGCTTAAAATAAACGTTTTAAAGGTTATAGACTTGCTTTAAAACATAGTAGAGTTTTAAGAATTTTGGGTTATTTTATAATAGATTTTTAAAAGGTTAAGTAAAAACTGCTGATTTTGGCAGTTTTCAGAAAAATATTAAATTAATTTAATATCCGCTATGTTTCCTTATGTTTTTAGGGAGTGTCAAAACTGAAGTGCTGAAGTTAAAACACCCTAATTGTCTGATCAAAACCCCTTTTTTCTCCTTTCAAAAGCATCATAAAGTCAACTTCTCAATTAAAATATTTATTAAAACTAACAAAATATAGTAAACAGCACTCTGGCTTTTAGATTCTGCTAAAAAATGATAGCTTTATTAATAATTTATGCTCTTTTTTATTAACCAAAAATACTAACTTTGAGTCATCTAGATGCCCCCAGGTTGACTCCCATCAACCCAAAAAAAGGCCACCCCTTTCAGAACCAAGAAGCCTGGCCCAATACCAGCAAGAAGATCACCAAGAAGGCTGCCAAGGCCACCAAGAAGACCCCTGAGACCTCCCCCTTTTAAGAAGAGGAGCCTTCTGAAGAGAAACCTACCCCAGCCCCCCCAAAAGCCCAACTGGGAACAAGTTTATCCATAGTCAGGCAGATGAAGAGGAGATATCCCTCACATCTCAGAAGAATAACATGAAGACTTTTATAACTCTGGAGATGCTACACCAACTTAGGATGGCCTTGAGCATTGGGATGTCCTGAAAGTCCATAATATATGCAACTATTAAGAGGAGTTCTGACTTCCAGATTTCCTGCCCATCTCCTTCCTAATAATGTCATCCAAGGGCAATATTGGGTTCTACCATGGTAGTTTCATGTTCAATTGTAATGATGAACCAAAACACTTGGTGCTTTATCATTACAAATGTGAGGGGCCCGCCCTGCCTGCCTGACTACAACTGGGTTCACCCAGTTTAAGAAGATGAATAATAAGAACAACTTCCTGGAACCAACTGGGGTATATCAGCGCCTAATAAAATGGTACCTGCACCAGAGGAAGCCTTTTAACAGGGGCCTTACTGTAAGGAATTCCATACCTTACACAAATATAAGATCAAACTCAAAAACTATGGATAAATCTCAAGGACTGAAAACTGCATTTTTAAATGCAGATTTAAAAACTAAGGATGTTAACAAAACAATTAATTCAATTGTTTTGAAAACACATTTGAAATTAATAAACAAATGCGTTTTAAGCAAAAACAAACAAAAAACAAAAGCAAGCATAAAAATCAAGAACAACACATAAATTCTACTTCAAAATTAGAATTTAAGGCTTTGGACAACTATTACAATAACAATAAGAATTTAGCATTTAATTTTGGCCCCAATAATTACAATATAGCCAATCAATCTAAAAAAAAATGCAAAAGCTGTCCAAATCAGATATTCAGGGACCCAGGAAGCCAATCAAACCCAGCAAACCACCCAAGCCAAAGAAATACTTCACATTCAGCCTCAGTTACCATCCCCAACCATAGTGAGGTGCAATACTGCAATTCAATGTTCCAACCTGCCTCTTCTTGCATTGCAGGCTGAAGCCTGCTGCAGTCCTGCAAGGAAATCCTTCTCAAAATCACTCTTGCAGTATCACCTGGTAACCACAATGTTCCCTTCCTCACTTAAGATCAGTATTTAAACTGGCAAATCCTTCCCTTCCAAATTGCTCCAACAATTTCTCTTATTCCTATCAATCAATAAATCTATATTTTCAACTTCTAAACACTTGATTAGTAGATTATAAAGGTCCCCCCTCCAAAAGCATGAAGTTCATCTTCCTTGTATGGACTTTTTGTGTGTTAGTCAGTTATTGGCAAGCCAATGTGAACTTTGAAACCCCCAAACCAACTCCAACTGACAAATCAGAAGACTCAATTTGGTATCATTTTGGACCATGTTGACGCCAGGATCCTTACATAGAAACAGCACAATTCCCACCTATTATCCACCCCAAGGCCCCCTGTTTGATCTTGGGGTACACTAGCGTCTATTATCTCCTAGACCACTTCACTCCCTTCTTGGGAAGATTCCACCTATTTGGTCACCTTCTACACATGTTAATGATAGGGATTCCAGTAGGGTCCACTCTAGTCAAATTCAACTTGGGAGCTCTCCTTCATTTGATTGGAGAGAGACTTCCCAATTTGTGGATTCCTGACACTTATCTTTCAGGAGATAGTCACTAGGGCTATTCAAAACTTGACCAGTTTTCAAAAGATAGCTGTT
Source organism: Entomophthora muscae (assembly GCA_014839935.2). Classification (NCBI taxonomy): domain Eukaryota; kingdom Fungi; phylum Entomophthoromycota; class Entomophthoromycetes; order Entomophthorales; family Entomophthoraceae; genus Entomophthora; species Entomophthora muscae. The sequence goes on along the minus strand of QTSX02000837.1, from coordinate 141,955 downwards.
GGCACTTTTGGATCCCTTCAAAAGTATGTGAGTGATATTTGCTAGAAGTCTGACAATGTGGGAAGAAGTGCCATCTCCCCTCTTGAACTGAATATACCCAATGAGCTCAGAGTAACCTCCAAGGATGAACAGTTTTTCCTTCATGACTATGGTCCTGATGATCATAAAAGAAAAATCTGCTATGCCACCCAGGAAAGCCTTAAAAGACTGATGGAAGCCAATATCTGGTTGTCTGATAGGACCTTTTCAATCATACCCAAAGATTTTTTACCAGCTTTGGTGCATCCATGAGAAGTATGGTGATAAGGTTTTACCAATGGTCTACTTTATAATGTCAGGATAAAATGAGGATGAACATACTCATGCCTCAGAGATTCTAAAGGGGAAGTTGGATCTCCTTCCCCCCACTGATGCCCCCCTTCTACTCCCAAGTGGAATAAGTCTAAAACCCCAAGCCAACCTGATGATGAGGAAACATCAGAGCATTATCATACACACATCCTTGTTGACTTTGAGCCTTTTCAATCCAACACCTTCAAAAAGGTATTTAAGAGCAAGTCTCATGGCTGATTCTTTCACTTCAGACAATGCCTCTGAAGAAAACTGTAGAGCTTTACTGAGCCCAACAGACTGGTTATCAGATTAACCTCCCAGGAGCCCAAGGTGGCATTCAACTCCTTTCTAGCTATTGCCTTGGTAAAAAAAGAGGACTCCAGAAAGATATATGAGGCCTTTAAAAAAACAAAGTATATGGAGGACAATGCAGCTATCTTTTTTCCATTTGTTGATTACTTTGAACACCAATAGATTGGAAAAATTTAGACCAGATGCCATGATAGAAAGGAAAACAAGATTGAATAAAATCAGTTCAAGTTTGTTAAGAATAAGACCATAAAGACTATTTCATCCCTGGAAAGCTGGCACAATAAGTTTGCCAACTGTGTTGGGGTGAAGAAACCCAAGTTCAATGTCCTGATCAACAAACTCAAAGTTGAACAAGCAACCAATGAAACTCTTAACCAGGAGTTTTAAGATGGACATCAAAGTGTTTTCCAGAGCAGCAAGGAGCTCAATAGCTTTGAGATAGTCACAAAAAGCTCCCTTCTTCCCTACAACTCCTCTAATCAGCTTACTCATCTTTAGAATATTGCAAAAGTTCTCTAATATTCCATATTAAATCTTGCATTGCTTTTGATTTCTTTTAATTTTATGTTGTTACAATGAATTTTTTTAATATACAAATACATTTTAAAGTAGTTTTTTTGTTTAGTTTTATATTTTATATTTAATTAAAAGCAGTTAAATATAAATTCTAGTCTAATTTTGCTGTGAAAAGTAAAAAGAATTTCTTTAAAAACAGCTATTTAAGAAGCTTTTATATCATCTAGAATATAATTTTTATTGCAGAAATAATTTTCTTGGGGTCTCTTTAGTCTATCAAAAGATTAAAATATGTAATATATTGAGGACCATATTTTATTTGGCTTTGAAGTTAACTTCTGGAAAATTAATTTTTGCACTTCAATCTTTGATATTTTTGATTTCTGCACCCTACATAGTGTTTCAATTTCTGCACTTTTTGGGGGTCCCATTTTTGATTTCTGCACTTTTGAACTTAGGAGCTTTAATGTCAGGTACTTGCCAAAGGAAACACATGGTAGATGAAGGAGGACAGTCTTGAAACAAGCAACCCAAAAATCTGCAACTGAAGTGGCAAGGTAAGCAGTGGTTGCATAAGCATAAAAAACAAAAATAACCTATTTTACAATAGGATTTATAATTAATATAAAAAGAAAACTGTGTGCACATGCAAAGAGCAAAAAGCAAGTCCAAAAGCAAAAACCAAGGTAAAGAACTCTTGATTAGTAAACATTAGTAAATTATAAATTAAACTTAAGTTTGAACTTAAAATTAATAGTTTTAAAAAGCCTGCCCTTTGAGGCAGGGCGCAACAGGGGACTTCTGGGAGTTTTTCAGTGGGGAGAAGGAGAGAAAATTCTTGGCAGAGTATAGAAAAGGCACAGGTAAAGATGGACTCAGTGGCCCCAGGAAGAAGGATGAAAACACGTGGAATTACCTGGATGTCTATCTGGGCATGAACCATCCAGAGCTGGTAAAACATCTGCAGGCAGGTGGCAAAGGTACTGTCAACTAGCCAGGTTTTTGTCCTTTTCAACTCCATCAGGTTCTGCTGAGTTGAGTAGCAGATAATTTTCTCCTTGAAGCCTGGCCTGCCATTGTGGAGGAGGAAGTCACCCACTTGGGAGCTGCTTAAGTTTGTGGGTGATTGTGAGCTCCAAGAGGAAGTCCAAGGCCTTAGGGGGGGATTGGCAGCATTTCTTTTATCACTGATAAGCTTAACCAGCTGTTCTGGTGTGTGCAACAACTTGAGATTGTTGGGCTTCAGGTGCTGGAGGGCCTTAATGTCCAGATCATATGCACAGAGATGGGCATAGGTGAGGATATGTCAGGTACCCACCCACTTGGAAGCAATCTCTCAAGGTGGTGAATGATTGCAGAGGGGTTTAGACCAGTTACTAATGAACCCACAGGCAGGGATACTATACCAAGATGAAAGAGTTCCCCAACTAGGCAATATTGGCCTAAGAGCAGATTGAATTGGCCAAGGAAGAAGTATGCTCCTAAGTAGACAAGAGGAAGGCAGAAGCCAATGGGCAAAATTGTCAGGGATTCAGTCTTGGGCAGCCGGCCCGTTGTTTTCAGGGGTAACTTGGGCCGGGTTTTTTTGCAGGCAATGTCCACCACAAGAGGGGAGCTAACTTTAAAAGGTATGAGGCAGACTTCCCCACCCAAGACCACCGGACGGCGGCCAGGATTACAGTGTCAATTGCCCCTGTGAGAGTGATGTACACAATCCCAAACAGCTTGCCAGTATGGTTGGTTGGGAGGTCAAGTGCAGAAGCAGGCATGGGTTTTGGTGTCACAGGCGGCTCCATGGGAAGGTTGTAAGCAGGGAGATAATTGAATTTCCCTCTGAACAACTTGAGTGTTGAGAATACCCATGGGCCTTGTCAGTTGTATCTAATAGCAGATTGTATGCAGGCCAGGGGATCAAGTTTGAGTATCTTTTCCGGGGTATATTCCTTGTATTCAGACTTCAGAGTGTAGTCAGTAAAGTGGACGGGTCCAAAGGGTAGACCAGGAGGGCAGAAAATAGCAGGTGGGGGGGCAGGCGGGCCAGGAGATCTTGAACTGAATTGGTAGACGACAAATAAAAAATAAGGTAATAGCTGTATGAACCAAATTAACATAGCCTTTATTCAAAAATGGCAATAAGTTTGGAGCGCGAGGTCTATATAGTATCCCACCTCCAAACTTAACATTTTCTATGGGGGGTTCATCAAGGCATTGGGAAGGCCAGGGCTGTGGGAACTGGTGCTTGGGTCAAAAGGCGGCAAAATGGCACTCGGCCCGGGAGTTCTTTCATTGTCAAGAATATCAAATTGGCTGCTTGATTGTCTTGCTCTGGTGTCAAGGTCATGGGACCGGGCTGCGGGCCTATGCCTGTGCCTCTTTCTTGGGTTTGCTCTTGATTGGTTGTTGGCATAGACTTCAAGTTCATGAGACTAATAGTTGCCAAATTAGTACCTCCATTAGGCGCAGTGATTAGCCCTCCATTTGGTGCAATGATTCCTTTGGTTTGGCTCTTTCTACTGCATGGGTCAATATGCTTGGTGTCAGCTTGTGGGGGCTCAATCCCAGAAAAACGCAGGTGGGCGGTCCTGCAGTCCACAGGCCTGGCGGCCCAAAGGAATCTAGGTTTGGGGTTTGATTCCAGCTCCCAGGCCCGGGTTTCTAGGGAGGAATAATTGTCAATACTGACACCATCCCCTTCTTCCCCCAAGGCCCTCCCTTCCTATTATTCTTATTCAGGTAGAGTTAGACGGCTTCTTGGGCATTAGTCAGGTTGCTCAGCAGTTCCAAAGTACTTTCTTCTAGTGGGTATTCTTTCCACTTGATGTAATACTGGGGTTTTTGGTAGTGAGTTTGGTTGCCATGTATGTATTCAACTTCATATTCTTTGGTGTGGCCTGTTTGGATGGGTGGGGGGGCTGTCTTAATCTGTTGGTGGGGTAGTGAGTTCCCATCTTTTTTGATCAACAAGGAGCAATGGAAAACATAGTGAATCTTCCAGGAGGGGGTAGGTCTAACTTAAAGGCAACCTCACCAACTAGTTTGGTGATTTTGTGGGGGCCGCTTCTTCTGTGAGCTAATTTCCTGCAGGGCACGTGCAGGGGTATGTTCCAGGAGTCTAGGTAAACTTTGTCTCCAACTTGTAAGGGTTGGCCTGGGATTTTTTTGCGGTCAGCAAAGGCTTTGTATGTCTGCACTGCGAGGTTCAGGTTGGTCAAGCATGTTTTTTGTGTGTCGTGAATCTGTTCAATCCAGGAGCGCCCCATGGTGTTTGATTCCTTTTTGCCAATCTGGGGGTCTCAGGTGGGGTCAAACCCATAGTTTTCTTTGAATAAGGACATGTCTGTGGAGGCGTGGTCCTTACTATTTGTAGGCAAACTGGGCCATGGTGAGCATTTTGGCCCAATTTTCCTGGTTGGCGTTGGCATAGCATCAAAGGTACTGTTCAAGGATCTGGTTTACTTGCTCAGTTTGGCCGTCTGTCTGTGGGTGGTAGGAGGTAGATAAACATCACTTGATTCTTAAGTCTTTCATCACCTGCGTCCAGTAGTTTGACGTGAATTGGGGTCCTCTGTCTGTGATGATTTCCTCAGGTGTCCCGTGTTGTGTGAGGATGCAGTCATGGAAGTGTTGGGCTGTTTCTGCTGTTGTGCAATTGATGGTGGTTGGTACAAAGTATGCCATCTTGGTGAAGCAGTCTACCATGACCAGGATTGCATTGTACAAGAGTAATGGCGGCAGATCCACAATGTAGTCCATGGATACAGATCTCCAGGCTCCATGGGGTATATTCAAGGGTCTTAGGAGTCCTTCAGGTTTGGTTCTACAAGTCTTAGTCCGCCCACAGGTCTCACACCCCTTCAGGTATGCGCTTACTTCTTGGTCCATTTTTGGCCAAGCAAAGTTCCTTCTGATGCTCCAGAGGGTCTTGAGCCTACCTGAGTGTCCAGCCATCTCAGAGTTGTGGTAGTCTCTCCAGACGTTGGTTCTGATGTCCCCTTCTGGTACAAAAATCCTGTTGTGGAGCATTAGCGTGGTTTCCTTCAATGAGTAGCCTTTTTGGTAGTGGGTGCTATCCAAGGATTTGGAGAGGTCAGAGGTCAAGGACTTGGTGAACTCTTCTAGTGCTTGGGCCCTTAGTACTTCTGGTTTGCTGGCTCTGATTTTCATCAATCCCAGGTGAATGCCTAGGCTTGCTGTGTCCAGGAGGATTTGGGTGTTGTGGTTGCAGGTTTCTAGGTGGGTAGGCACCAGATCAGTTCTTCTACTTAGGGCATTGGGTACCACGTTCACCTTTCCTGGCTTATAGTCTATGGCCAGATTGCTGTCAGCCAGTTTCAAGGCCCATCTTGCTTGTTGTTGGTTAAGCTGGCGTGGTTTGAAGAAGTAGACCAAGTTCTTGTGGTCTGTCAGGACCTTTACTGGGTATTCAGCCCTACATAGGTATCAGCGTCAATGTTTCAGGGTCTTAATTATGGCTAGCATCCCCTTGTCATATATTGGGTAGTTTCCTTCCGCAGGTAGCATTTTCTTGGAGTAATATGCTACAGGATGTAGCATACTATCCCCTCTTTCCTGAAGAAGGACCCTTCCCACCGCAAAGTATGACGTGTTAGTTTCCAGAACAAAAGGTTTGGAGGGATCAGGCATGGCAAGCACTGGGGCAGACGTGAAGGCAAGTTTCAAGGTTTCAAAGGGGGTGGTACATTCCAGAGTCCAGGCAAAAGTAACCTTTTCAGAGCAAAGGCAGGTCAGGGGGAGGGTGATGTGAGAAATTTTTTGGGTGAAATCCCTGCAATAATTTGCTAGGCCCAAGAAATTTCTCACGTCCTTTCTGCTTTTGGGCACTGGTCAAGATGTTATTGCTTCTAATTTGTCTTGTGCCATGGCAAAGCTGCTAGTCTTCACTACGTATCCCAGGAATTTGACTTCAGACTGAAAGAATTTGCACTTCTTAAGCTTAGCGTGTAAGTGGGCTTGGAAGAGTTTCTCCAGTATAAGGTCCAGGTGGCACAGGTGTTCCTTGTGAGACTTTCTGTAAACAAGAATGCCATCCAGATATGCCACACAAAAAACGGTCAAGGTATTCCTCTAGGACGGTGTTGATCATCCTTTGAAAGGTGCTGGGAGCGTTGCAGAGGCCAAAAGGCATCACCAGGTACTTTTATAGCCCATATTGGGTCTTGAAGGCCGTCTTGTACTTGTCTCCATCCTTGATTTGGATTTGGTTGAACACATCTTAGAGGTCAATTTTTGAGTACACCTGGGCCCCAGTCAGTACATCATAGAGGTTGTTGGCGTTGGGGATGGGGTAGCAGTTCTTCACAGTAATATTGTTCAGTTTTTGGTAATTCACCATGGACGCATCTCACCATCTTTTTTCCCTACAAACAGCATGGGAAACAAGCAGGGGGCATTTGTCACCTGGATGAACCCTTTTTTGTCATATCCTCAAGGTATGCTTTCAAGGCCACTTGTTTGCAGTGGCTACAGCTGTAGATGGGGCTGTGATGCGGTTGAGTCCCTGGCAGTAGGTCTATGGCGTGGTTGTAGATTGAATGGCTGGGTAGTCTGGTGGCTGCCTCTTCACTAAACACATGGTTCCATCTCTGTAGGGGGTAGGATGCATTAAAAAACTAGGTTTTATCTTCATAGCCAAGAGTTTGTTGGTAGGTGGTTGGTCATGGCTCATGCAAAAGGGAACAGTGTTGCAGGATTCTGGTTGGCCTAATGTGGCGGTTTGCTTGCGGTAGTTCAGGATCAGGCCATGTTTGTCGGACCAGGAGTTGCCCAGTATAAGGGGGTGGGGTAGTCCTGGCAAGAGGATCAGGGACAACGGGTATATATTGTGTCCAATGGTCAACAGGAGTTCTTGTTCACACTCATAGCCGGTGTCCAAGGAGCTGCGTCCCATGATTACTTGTAGACTGCGCTCTGAGGCTGTCAAGCCTAATTCTTCTGCTAGGCTGGCGTCAATAAAACTTTTGTCCGCCCCTGTATCAATAAAGGCTTCAATCTTGCGCTTATTCCCTGCTACTTCTATGGCCACTTGGATGAACTTGTAAGACTGGGAAGAAGTGTTCATTTGTGCCAGTGAGATTGGGGCAGTGCTTTTCTTAGGGTAGGCTCTGGTCAAGTGGCCTGTTTTGTGGCAGTGGAAACAGAGTTCTTCACAGTAGTGTCGTTTGAGCTCTTCAGGGGTCATCCCTATTCTATTGGGGGTTGGTATTTGGGGTTGGCAGCCCTGGGAGAAGCCAGCGTTCTCTTGGTTCATTCTGAGATCCTTGCATAAGGGGATCAGGTCTTCCAAACCAAGGGTGAGCAGGTGATGCTTCAATAAGTCTGCATTGCTGGATTCACTCCCTTTTGGAAGATGATGGCTGATAATTTGTCCTCAAGTTGAGTGAGGGTCTTCAATTTAAGGAATTCATCAATTTATGCCTGAATGGGTTGGGAGCCTTGGCGGATTTCTAGCAAGGAGTTTAGGGTGTAGTATCTAGTGTTGCAATCTTCACCTGTGGCCATTAACTCAGCCTCAAACTTGGTGTAGTCTAAGAAGAATTCTACGTCCTCAGTTGTGGCCTTACCAAATCAATCCAAGGCATCCCCTGATAGCATTGAGGCAACCCCAAGGATCTTCTCAGTGTCACTGGTATAGGAGGGGGTGTTGGTAAGAAAATACAGATGGAGGACTGGCATGGCATGTCTAGCTTCTTCAAGCGTGAGCTTTCCCATCTGAGGCATCCCCACCTTGGTGAGGGACTGTTTCACAATCACGTTTTGCACTTGGGAGGAGAGGGCCTTGTTGGCATCAGTAGTGGCGGTAATGGTTCTTTTTGGGTCAATCAGGTTCTTATTCTTCCCCATGGAAGAGATCAGGTTTGTGGTCATCTTATAAGTGTAATAAGTGATTATCAATAGCAAAAGCATACAAGATTCCCCAAGAAATAACAACATCTTGGGGCTCAGGGTAACAGGGTTTATAAAGATTGCCATAATGCCAGGGATCCAGGCTTGGGTGGCCGGCCCATTGTTTTTAGGGGTAACTTGGGCCGGGTTTTTTGCGGGCAATGCCCACCACAAGAGGGGAGCTAACTTTAAAAGGTATGAGGCAGACTTCCCTACCCAAGACCACAGGCCGGCAGCCGGAGTTATAGTGTCAATTGCCCCTGTGAGGGTGATGTACACAATCCCAAACTGCTTGCCAGTATGGTTGGTTGGGAGGTCAAGTGCAGAAGCAGGCATGGGTTTTGGTGTCACAGGCGGCTTCATGGGCAGGTCTTCAGCAGGGAGATAATTAAATCTCCCTCTGAACAACTTGGGTGTTGAGAATATCCACAAGCCTTGTTGGTTGTATCTAATAGCAGATTGTATGCGGGTCAGGGGATTGAGTTTGAGTATCTTTTCCAGGGTATATTCCTTTTATTCAGACTTCAGAGTGTAGTCGGTAAAGTGAACAGGTCCAAAGGGTAGACCAGGAGGGCAGAAAATAGCAGGCAGTGGGGCAGGCGGGCCAGGAGATCTTGAACTGAATTGGTAGACGTCAAATAAAAAATAAGGTAATAGCTGTATGAACCAAATTAACATAGCCTTTATTCAAAAATGGCAATAAGTTTGGAGCGCGGGGTCTATATAGTATCCCCCTCCAAACTTAACATTTTCTATGGGGGGTTCATCAAGGCATTGGGAAGGCCAGGGCTGGGGGAACTGGTGCTTGGGTCAAAAGGCAGCAAAATGGCACTTGGCCTGGGAGTTCTTTCATTGGTCAAGAATCTCAAATTAACTGCTTGATTGTCTTGCTCTGGTGTCAAGGTCATGGGACCAGGCCGCGGGCCTGTGCCTCTTTCTTGGGTTTGCTCTTGATTGGTTGTTGGCGTAGACTTCAAGTTCATGAGGCTAATAGTTGCTAAATCAGTACCTCCATTAGGCGCAGTGATTAACCCTCCATTTGGTGCAATGATTCCTTTGGTTTGGCTCTTTCTACTGCATGGGTCAATATGCTTGGTGTCAGCTTGTGGGGGCTCAATCCCAGAAAAACGCGGGCAGGCAGTCCTGCTGTCCACAGGCCTGGCAGCCCAAAGGAATATAGGTTTGGGTTCAATTCCAGCTCCCAGGCCTGGGTTTCTAGGGAGGAATAATTGTCAATCCTGAAAAAAAACCTATGGTTCAACGGTTTTGTGTACAGACTGGTAGTTCTGAGGCTCTTTCCTCCAAGGTGGGTTGTGGGACAAGGGGGTAGCAGTATACCATACTCCTGATATTACCTGGCGCCAAGAGCTATCCAAGGATTGAGTTTTGGGAGAAGTGCCAGAGTCTACACACAAACCTATCAAAATGCTGGCCAATACAGCCAGCAAAAAGACCATCTAATAGATCCATTTATACCCAAGAGACTTCATAAAAGATGTATTGGGTAATCTCATGGTTAGGATTAAGAAAAGGTTTAATTCAAGCTAAGAATGAACAATAATTCACTTCTGGGTAAATGGAAACTTTATTGATTGAACAAGTAATAGATCATAAATTACCAACATTATATAGCATGGAAACTAAATGATAGTATGGGGATAAAAATAAAGGAGATCAAATCTCTTGGGGATGAAATTGGTGAAATTTGGAGGGAAACTGGAGATCCTAGGCAGTTGAAATTTAAACTAGAGTTGTTTTCATTACTGAAGCAATAAAACTGATCTCAGCAACATTAAATTATTTCTTGATTTAACACAATTTGCCTTTCAAGCAGAAAGATAACAGGAAATGCCCAGCTATTCCCCAGTTAAAACTGGGGAAGGAGAACAAGGACCAACAACAGAACCAGAGGCCAACAGACAAGCCAGAGCAAGAACATGATAAAAACAGTTGTAAGCATCATCAAGGTGATTAAGAGGATCCATTGAAAAGATCAACATAAAGCCTGATTGGCTGGAATCAAGTTCAAAAGGTAACAATTCACTCTTTACCTTTTACTAATTGTTATCTTAGGCAAAAGAGCGTCTAGGAGAGAAGAAGACCCAGGTTTTAATCCTGTTGACGTTAATACTGGTTATGGAGGCAAATCCAAGCCAGTCTCAACAGGTAATAAGGAGCAGATATTACTAACTAATCCATTAATTTTAGGAGATCCAATAGAACCCAAAGGAGGGAACATTTCTTCTTCTATGCCAAAGAATAAATTGTTGTTAGGAATTTCAGGAAATAAATTCCTGACACTACCCCCTCTTAAGGGAAGGCCACCCCTAGCAAGGAATTACTTGAGAACTTCTGGGAAGTGTTGCAGGTTCTCTTCAGATTCCCAGGAATTTGACTCTTCTCCATACTCCTTCCATTTGACCAGGAATTGTGACTTCCTCTTTGCTTGGCGGGAGTCAATAATGCCCTCAACTTCCCACTCAAAGGTTTTAGAAACAATCTGGGGTCTGGATTTCTTCCCTCAAGAATCTTGGGATCACCATTAAAAGGAGTTAGAAGATCCATATGAAAGACATCATGTACGCTAGATCCTGCCAGAATTCCCAGTCTGTAGTTAAGGATATAAAGTTTCTCCAAAACCTTAAGAGGACCAATCTTCTTGGGGACTAACTTCTTGCTAGGTATCTTCAGCTTTAAATTGCGGGCATTTATGTATACATAGGAGCCCATAGAGTACTCTTTCTCTGGAGAGCAGCAGCAGTTGGTGTATCTTTTGTATTCCTTGCGGGCCTTAGTAAAAAAAGATCAGGTCCAAATGTATTTTCTTCATTTGGTTTGCCAGCTTGTCTGCCAGAGGATACATTGACTCCAAAATTGTGGTTGGAAAACTCTCCAAATCAAACCCAAAATTTGCAAAGAAGGGAGACATTCTAATAGAACTGTGATAAGTGATGTTGTAACATAACTGAGCCAGGTAGCAAAAGGAACTCCAGTTATCTTGCCAAGAATTGACATAGTGCCAAAGATATCCCTCCAGAACCTGATCAACTTTCTTGGGTTGTCCATCAGTCTGTGGGTGAAAGAATGTACATAGGTTGACCTTGACTTCCATTTGTTCCATTAGCGCCTTCCAAAACTGGGATGTGAATTTAATTCCTCTGTCTGACATAATGTCTGTAGGAAGGCCGTGATCACATACTAATCTTGAGAAAAACATATTGGCCACTTCCTTAGCAATACATGACAAAAACAGAATAAATATTGCATACTTGGTAAAACAGTCAACTAATACCATGACCCAGGAGTTCCTGCTGCTCAACGGTAGGTCAACTATAAAATCCATAGACACAGAAGACCAATGATGTGTTGGGATTGGAAGAGGGCAAAGAAGACCCTGGGACTTGGAGTTTCTGGGCTTATTCCTCCCACAAGTAACACAAGAAAGGATAAAATAACAAACATCCTTCTTCATGCCAGGCCACCAATATTGTCTACTTAGTCTCTTCAAGGTTTTCATCAGACCTCCATGTACATCCAGTTGTCCTTCATGCATATAGCTCACTGCTTGGGCTTGGAGGTTACCTTCAGGAATAACTAAGGAGCCATTAACATAGAAGATTCCCTGTTTATTCACCACCACTGCCTTGGGAGTTTTCTTAAGCATATCTTTGAGCTCTTCCTGAAAGGAAAAAAACATCTGGGCTTCCATAATCTCTTGGTCCAGGGCAGTGAAGGCAGATATCTTGATGATTCTGGACTGGAACTTGGAGGAAGATAACACTGCCTGGTTATTGTGGTCAAGGTCTGCGGCTGGGTTGTCCTTAAGGTCCTCCCATCTGCTGATTGCTTCAGGGACTATGTTCTATTTACCAGGTGTATATTATATTACAAAGTCATAAGCCAAAAGATCAATGGCCCATCTGGCCAGGCAAGGGACAATATTTTGCTTCTTGGTGAAGTACAAGAGGTTCTTGTGGTTAGTGCGGATGATTGTAGGATACTTGCTCCCCTCAAGGTATCTTCTCCAGTGTTTCAAGGAATTCACAATTGCATACAGCTACTTCTCATACACGTGGTAATTGCGTTCCTTATCCAAAAGCCTGTATGAGTAGAAGGCCACAGGGTGGAATTCACCATCCTCCCCTTGCTAGAGAATTACTGCTCCCAACGCGTAGTTGGACACATCAGTTTCCAAAAAAATTGGCGGTCTGGGTCCAGGTGTAACAGTACAGGAGCCAAGGTGAAGGCATGCTTGAGCATGTTGAAGGCTTCTTGGACCAGAGTTGACCAAACAAAGGGAACCTTACTAGAAGTAAGAGCAGTCAGAGGAAGAGCAATAGCTGAAAAATCCTTAATGAACTTCTAACAAAAGTTATCAAGACCCAAAAATCCACAGAGCTTGGTGTGGGAGGTTGGTACTGGCCAATTTAAAGAAGCTTCAAATTTAGAAAGGGCAATCACAAAGCCTCCTGGCTTAATGGAGTATCCCAAAAACTCAATTTACAAAGCAAAGAACTCACACTTTGATAGCTTACAAAACAGGTTAGCCTTGGTGAGAACTTCCATGACTTCCTTAAGATGGTTAAGATGACTTTCATTGTCCAGGGAGTAAATCAATATATCATCCAAGTAAACCACCACACTAGTGTCAAGGAATGGAAATAGGACCTCATTCATAAGTCCCTGGAAGGCAGCAGGGGCATTAATGAGACCAAAAGGCATAACTAGATATTCATAAAGGCCAAAAGAAGTTCAAATTGCTGTCTTTCATTTGTTGCCTTCTGCAATGCGGATCTGGTTGTAAGCATTTTTTAGATTGATCTTGGAGAAGATACAAGCGCCCATAAGTTTTTCCCTTAGTGTTTCAGTGGCTGGGAGTGGGTTTTGGTTTTTGATAGTGATGGAATTAAGTTTGGCATAATCTACCACCAGCGCAGAGTACCATCTTATTTCTTGACAAAGAAGAAAGGCAAGGAATAGGAGGAGTTGGAACAGCGTATGGATCCCTTGTTCAAGTTCTCGTTGAGATATTCCTTTAAGACCATACTCTGCGCTCAATTTGTTGGATACAGTTTCCCCCAAGATGGCACACTTCCAGAAATAAACTCAATTCTAAGGTCAGAGGACTTGTGAGACAGCAACTCATTGCAGCTGGCCTCACTGAAAAAACCCTCATACTGATGCAATTACTCTGGAAGAAAACCCTTGTGATGGCTCTTGGTCTGCCCAAGGCTGGAGAGGAGTCCTAATTTTGTGTGACCATGTGTGTTGTACTGACTGATTGGAACCAAAAAGTTGATTCCCAATTTAGTGAACTCAATTTGGTGCGTATTCCAGTTGATGTTCATCCAGGCTTGTTCACACCATGAATAGCCAATAATAACAGGACAGGCAAGACCACAGATTATGAAATAGTCCAAACTAAAAGAGGAGCTAGTGTCAGGAATGCTTTTGCTTTATTTCCTGACAACAACAACAAAGTCTTGGTGAATCCAGGGTTTGAAATCCCTTCTCCTAAGTTGGTCTTTTCCTCAGCTCCTAAAAAGGAATTATTAGTATGTAATAACTGTCCTAAATTACCTTTGGCTGCCCTGGAATTAAGTCCGGAGGTCTTCTGGGTCAACATGGGGATTGAACCCGCGTCCTCTCGGTTGCCTATTGATCACCTAGATAATATTAGTATTTCAAAGTTGAATTTACCTTTCTTGATGCGCAAAATGACTGCCTGTAGCCAATCAGAGGTTACAACGGCTCCTGGAACTTTTGAATTTGATTTCAATTTGAACAATAACAACATTAAGTTATCAGAAAGCTCCGTACTTGATTTAAATCAAGTAAAACAAGTATCATCTGCTTCTTTTAAGCATATGATCCCTAGATGCCTCCCCAAACTGTTGGTTCTCCAACAGCTGGGGTAAATAACACCCAGCTGTTTGGAGAAGCCTCAGCAGGGGTTAGATAATTTAAATAATCTTTTTTGAAATCTAAACCAAAGTTCCCCCTGCCAAGTTTCCCCCCAACTTATCCCCAAATTCCCCTGATTATTTGCAAATTGGACATCAATGACAGCCTATATAAGGCTCCAGCTTTCAGCATTATTACCTGTTCAGTTAATAAAGTCAATTTACCAAGATAGTTGATTTTTCTTTTGCCTGCTCTCAAATCCTGAAATCAAACACCATGATGCTACCCAAGTCATCCCAATGGGGACCATTTGGGTATAAATGGTTGGTTTGGTTGCTCCTTGTACAGTCCCTTACTGCAAGCCTATCTTTTGGAACCAGAGCAGATCCTGGTTTGCCTCCTCCCAATTACTTGGACAAGTCATGGCACCAAGTAGTACCAGGTGTATGGTACACCACCACCCCACTGTCACCAAATCCCCCAATCACAGAGGAACCACAGGTCATGGGGACCAGTCCACCCACTCCTTCTTTATTTAATCCCATGGCTTCTGTTTTTCTCCTAAGTTATCTTGGAGCTTACTTCCTGTTGGGAAGATTTAATCCCCTTTTGGGTCAATATTGTCTTATTGAAGAATTGTTCCATATGGGGATGGTCTCTCTTCCAATTGGTTCTCTAATCACTGGGTTGAACCCATCTGCGGCCATACACCTTTTGGGTGGTATGTTTCCAAGCGGATGGATTCCTGACAGCTAGCTATGGAGGTTTCAATGGGGCAGGATATACAATTGACATGAATTAAAGATTTATTTGCTAACAGGACCAATGAGGGAGTGTAGTCTTCAATGTGGAGTAACTTCAAGATGGAGTGATCCAGGAAATCACCCATGGCCCCAGTGTCGAGAAGTGCAAAGGTGTCAAGACTTATTTGAGAAGTCTTGATTGTTACTGGAAATAAAGTGTAAGACTTAAAAGCAGATTTATTTGGGTTGGCGGCCACCAATAATGCTGATGAATTCTGTTGGACACGGTTCAGAGCAAAGCAGTCCTTTGCTTGATGGCCCTTCTTTCTTCAATAGAGGCAGCAACCTTTGTCCATGTGGCGTTTACGTTTGACATTGGAGAGCTGGTAGCCCCTGCCCTATTTAGATACAAGACCTGCAGGGAGGGTATCAGATTTGTTCTTCTTGGTCAGCGGCATCTGGCGTGAGGTAGACTTCCAAGGGGGTAGTTGCTTAACCTGAGGAGCCCAGTGGAGGATTTCTTGAACTAGCTCATTGTAGTTGATTGGAAGGATGTGGTGAGCCAAAAAACCTTTAATTTAAGGCAAAAGTATCTTCTGTAGGAGGTAGCAGGCTTCTTCATTGCCCATCCCAATGGCATTTTTGATCCAGGTGAATTCCTCAAGAAATTCTGAGGTAGCCATCTTGCCCTGGTAGAAGCTAGATGTTTGGTCCCAGAGTTCTTTGGTAGAGAGCTTTGGCAATATGATGGACAACAGATGTTTGCAGAAATAGGGAAAGTCATGTAGCAGTTCATCTCTTTTAAGGATGCTTTTGGCATACCACTGGCGGGCCTTGCCTTTCAGCTGTTCTGCCACATGATGAACCTTTTGCGCATTGGTGCAGATTTTTTTGGGAGAAGTCTTGAAGAGGGATTTTGAAAAGGCAAGGAGCATAGGGATTTTGTTGGAGACTTTGTCCTCCAGCTGAGAAACTGAGATGCTGTTCAATACCACTTTTTGAACCTGTCTGTTCTTGCAGGACTTAGACAAGGCAGGTTGCTTACATAATACGACAACTAGATAGAAAGTAGGGCATAATGTGAGATTAGGCTAATTGACCACAAATGATCAGGATAATCATTGCACGCAGATATTAATCAGTTACACGCTGTATTATCACTTGGTTATCATTTAATCAAGTGTACTGATTATACACCATATAATCATTACTTTATCATATTAGATATGGCAGTTACATGCTGTGCAATTTTAAGTTTATTACAATAGATGCAACAATTATACACTGTATTATCACTGATCATCATTCCAATGTGTAATGATTATACGCCGTATATTACTTGCTTTATTATAGTTGATGTAACAATTATACGCTGTATAAACGTTAGCCAACATAGTGATTATCACTGATTCTACGCTGTATAACCTAAAGATCATCAATCACTCACCTCCCAATCTGCCCTACTGGACGTTTTATCAACCCAGCCCCACACAGCCCAATGGACATATATGCTCATATCAAACAAGCAAGATGCAAAAGATCAGGAAATACCGAGTTCAGGTCAGAGCTACACGGTGTATAATTGGGTTTCTTATTGGTTTGGGTCAGCATTACACAGCAGATAATTCACAGGTTGATACTGGATCAAGTATGCTATTATACAGTGTATAATCCCTAATTTGACCCATTGCATTAATAAGCAGAAGACTCGCCAGCCAGAAAAGGATCACTGATTAAGCCCTACAAATGGAATACCGGAATTCCACCTTCTAATGTTGGAAGGCAGATTAAGGACCATTTATAAGCGTCAACTAAATACAGTGTAGTTTCCCAGTGCAATAATAGGTGTGTAAGATACAGCCAATCAATAAATGGCAGTAGGCTAGCTCAAGAAGAGCGTAGGCTGTAGCTGAAGTGAAATGTATGCCTGCAAAGGCCAGTAGCAACACACGTGCCAAGGACAGCCAATAAAGATAGGTGCAGCCAGCAAAGATGGACCTATTGCAAAGGTAGCCACTGAGAACTGTCTGAAAGGAAAACAACAAAGGTTGTTGCAGTATATATATATAGACGCCTGAAATGATGGAAGGAAGTTCTTAGTTACACCTGGATAGATTACAGCCGCTGGCTAGATTGTACTCCAGTTTCAATAAATGTAATTATCTTCAAAGTTCTATTCTATTGTAGTCTGTAGTGCTCTTGCATGGGATTAGGTAGAGTACATTGGCAAGGCTAACATCTATCTGTAGATTTGAACATAACAGCAATAACCCAAATTGCTCAACACATAAAATGGTAGTAATAAATACCAGAGCCAGAGTCTTGATTAGTCCTAACTGGTACTCAAGTTCTAAAGTCTTGATTTGGCTTAAGGTGTCAGGATTGACAATTCTTCCCCCCTGGAAACCTGGGCCCAAGAGTGGGATTTAACCCCTGACCCTGGATTCCTGCAGGCCGCCAATCCCATGGACCAAGGACCACTCACCTGCATTTTCCTGAGACTGAGCCTCCGCAAGCTGAAGCCCCTATTAAGTCCCAAAGTCAGAATACCAGCACAGGTTTGACTATGGTGGTGCCCAAGGAGGAGTTTCTCAAATTGTTTAATGAAGGCAGAGAAAGTTCCTCTGTGAACTTTATGAACTTGAAGTCCTCTCAGGTGACCAATCAGATTCAATTTCCAAAGAAAAGTACAGGCTTTAGGCCCAATCCTATGACCACAGCCCAAAATTAAGAAGATTGAGTGAGCAATTTGGACATTATGACTAATGAGAGAACACCCAGCCAAGGTATCATTTCACCACTCCTGCAACCGGCCCCCCTGGCCATCTGCCTGAATTTCCCCCAATATTTTGATGAAGCCCTTATGGAAAATACTAAGTTTGGAGGCAGGATGCTATATATGACTATAGATTCTGTGCTCAAACTCTATCAACATTTTTGAATAAAGGTTATGTTATTTTGGCTTACCCCGCTACTGCCTTATTTTGTGTTTTCTATCCATCAATTCAGTACCAGATTTCCTGGCCCTACTGTCTCTCTGCCCGCAGATTTCTGTCCTCCAGGCGTTTCCTTTGGCCTGTCTACTTCATGGATTATCAATTGAAACATGAATATAAGGACTAAACCCTGGATAAAATACTCAAACTAGATCCTTTAGCCGCATACAATCTGCAGTTAGATACAACTGTCAAGGCCTGTGGATATTCTCAACACCCAAATTGTTTAGAGGGAAGTTCAAATACCTTCCTGCTTACAGCCTCCGCATGAAACCACCTGTGACCCCCAAACCTATGCCTGCCTCCTCACCCAACCTCTCAACTGACCACACTGGCAAGCTATGTGGGATTGTGTACGTTACACTCACAGTGGTAATTGACACCATAATCCTGGTTGCCATCCCATGGTCCTGGGTGGGGAAGTCTTTCTCCTACCTTTTAAAGTTAGCTCCTCTCTTGTGGTGGGTTTTACCTGCAAAAAACCTGGCCCAAATTACCCCCCAAAACAACAGGCCGGCCGCCCAAGACTGGATCACTGACATGAGGTCCAAAAAAAGGCCTCAAAATAGGTTCAATCAATCAATCTGTCAGGCACTCACCCACTTGGGAGTAATCTCCCAAGGTAGTGAATTATTGCAGAGGGACTAAGACAAGTTACCAATGAACCCACAGGCAGGGACACCATACCAAGATGAAAGAGTTCTCCAACTAGGCAATATTGGCCTAAGAGCAGATTGAATTGGCCAAGGAAGAATTATGCTCCTAAGTAGCACAAGAGGAAGGCAGAAGCTAATGGGCAAAATACCTATGGTTCAATAATTTTGTGTACAGACTGGTAGTTCTGAGGCTCTTCCTTTCAAGGTGGGTTGTGGGACAAGGGGGTAGCAGTATACCATACTCCTGATATTAACTGGCGCCAAGAGCTATCCAAGGATTGAGTTTTAGGAGAAGTGCCAGAGTCTGCACATAAACCTATCAAAATGCTGGCCAATATAGCCAGCAACAAGACCATCCAATAGATCCATTTATACCCGAGAGACTTCATAAAAGATGTATTGGGTAATCTCATGGTTAGGATTAAGAAAAGGTTTAATTCAAGCTAAGAATGAACAATAATTCACTTCTGGGTAAATGGAAACTTTATTGATTGAAAAAGTAATAGATCATAAATTACCAACATTATATAGCATGGAAGCTAAATGATAGTCTGGGGATAAAAATAAAGGAGATCAAATCTCTTGGGGATGAAATTGGGGAAATTTGGAGGGAAAATGGAGATCCTAGGCAGTTGAAATTTAAAATATAGTTATTTGCATTACTGAAGCAATAAAACTGACCTCAGCAACATTAAATTATTTCTTGATTTAACACAATTTGCCTTTCAAGCAGAAAGATAACAGGAAATGCCCAGCTATTCCCCAGTTAAAACTGGGGAATGAGAACAAGGACCAACAACAGAACCAGAGGCCAACAGAAAAGCCAGAGCAAGAACAGGGTCAAAACAGTTGTAAGCATCATCAAGGTGATTAAGAGGATCCATCAAAAAGATCAGCATAAATCCTGATTGGCTGGAATCAAGTTCAAAAGGTAACAATTCACTCTTTACCTTTTACTAATTGTTATCTTAGGCAAAAGAGCGTCTAGGAGAGAAGAAGACCCAGGTTTTAATCCTGTTGACGTTAATACTGGTTATGGAGGTAAATCCAAGCCAATATCAACAGGTAATAAGGAGCAGATATTACTAACTAACCCATTGATTTTAGGAGACCAAATAGGACCCAAAGGAGGGAAAATTTCTTCTCTTATGCCAAGGAATAAATTGTTATCAGGAATTTCAGGAAAGACATTCCTGACAGGATGGCTTGAACAAGGTACCACTTCAGCATCCTTGTGATAAGGTGATTGGGGGCTCAGAAGTGTGTTCCCCCTTCTCAGCAGTAACCTTTTCTCAGCCTGCAGATTTCAGGTGGGCCCCACAAGACTTATACTCACAAACAAAGTGCTTGCTCTTGGTGGAGCACTTTTAATTATTATAATCAAATATATAATTATCTGCAATGTAGCTAGGGCCACCCTTCACAGAAATTATGGGGAAGTAGCAGGGGAAGCGCTTGGGAACTTTGAACTTCTCATCCACATTGCAGATGTTGTGGATGGCCAGTGGCTTTAAACTTCTTGGAATATTCTTCCGGCTCATCTTGGGGGTCAGAGGAAGGAAGGGGAGAAGAGCCATCAGGGGGAGGGGGAGAGTTCTTTGAGGCCCGTTTGGAGGCCTCCTTCTTCTTTTAAGAAGAAGAGGTAGGCTCCTTGGCAGCTTTTCATTTCTTGGTGAGGCACTCTTTTGTGGGCTTAGAGTCAGGCTCTGACTCATAAAAAGAGTGATCAGTGAGATTGTCATCACTTTTATTTAGCAAGGACTTGTGGGGGGGAAGATGAAGGGGAAGGGGAAAACAAGGGTGGAGGAATAAGAGGAGAAGAGGTGGAAGGAGATGAAGTTGGGGGAGAGGGAGAGGGATTATTTGCCTTTTCAGGCTTCTTGGCACACTTGAAGGTGGTTTAAGAGTCTTTTGAGCCGTTTGAGGCTTGGCGCTTGATATGCTTGTTGTTCTTGTTTGATCTTGGCTAAAAAAAGTTTATTATTGTAAATAAAACAATATTAAAGAAATAAAAAACACAAATGAGCAAAGCAAAATATAAATAAAAAGTACACATATAAAGTCTTATTTAGCAAGAAAAAACATAACAAAGTAAAAAAAGCAAAATAGAAACAAAAAGTATAGATTTAAAGGATAAAGCATAGAAAATATGTGATATTTGATAAAGCCTCAAAGATGTTAGGTTAAGTATAAGATCTTAGGGCTAAATCAATGAAAAAAGATATTTAAAAATAAAAATAAATGAAAAAATGATAATGGGAATAGCAGGGAGGTTAAAAGAACATATTTGCAATAAAAGATATTATGTGGATTTTTTTATTATGGGTTAACCACCCAAAAATTAGTAGAGTGTCAAGTTTAGCACTGTTAACCAGATAAAAAAACCCTAGTTCTCACTGTCAACTTTCCAAGAGTTGTCCAAAAAATTAAAATTATTATATTTTTTACATATAAAACTTGCTTGATTTAAAAACAGGCTTAAAAGTTAACCCAAAAGCAAGGCAGTTTCATATGTCCAAAAAATTAAAAAATTAAACATAAGTTAAAAACGTAAAGGAGTGAGAATATATTTATTAGATGTAAGAGTATACAGGGGAGCTGGGAGTGGGTTATTTACCATAGTGAGTGTTAAAACGGTAAGAAGCTCTCTTCACAAGTCACCCTGTTAAGGTGTCAAGTTAATGGGTGTTGAGTGGAACCCATAGTGCAATACTTATTAATTTAGTATTAAATCCAAGCCTTTGATTTGTTAAATTTCAAACTGATTATGTGGCAAGTGGATAGTTTCAAACAGAGAAAAGTTGAATTTCTGTCTTCTATAAATTACATATGAAATCTATCAATAAATTAGGCTTAATTTATGTGGCACCACTTGATCTACCAACCAGAAAAGACATAATGTAAAACAAGGGGGGTAGTTGGTTAATGTATATATCACTAAATCCAGTATAGTGATGCTTTGGAGCTTAATCAACAACTATAGAAACTAATAATAAAAATATAATAGTAAATAATAAAACTTATAGAAGATCAGACGTGTTTTTACTAATAATATTAAGATTTGACTTAAAAAGTGTTGAATTGGCCACTTTTACTTTTAGAGTGTCTATCACAGGCAGCTTTAATTTTTATTAGTAAATTTAAATATAAATTCCCTCTTAGATTGGTCTTTGA
>QTSX02000837.1:0-120408 GCA_014839935.2 Entomophthora muscae | reverse complement strand
AAATCTCTTCAGAAGCCAGCCAAGCCCTTAACTTCCTCAAGATTTAGCTCACACAGTTGATATAGAGATTTGTGTTGGTACACTCTTCCCAGGTTAAATACGTTTAACTCTGTTCTTTACTGAGAGGAACTTGATTATCTACCATTTTTTGTGTTTGGGATCAACTGCACTTAAAATTAATTAATTCTAAATAAATCAGATTGTTGTCACAATCATTAAATCTGCCTAACTAATTAAAATGATGAGCTGCCCCCATTCACTTGCCCTGGACAATCAGAGTTGATTCAGAAATTAGTGTAAAACCCTCCAGCTTGCTGGATCTTCCTGGAAAAATTTTCAGAGTCAATCAAACCCGCACCCCTGGGTCAGGTGACCCTGGATTTTGAATCTCACTCCTTAAAGCAAGACATGTAATTCTTGTCCCTCAGCCACCATCTACAATTAAAGCTTTGAACCTTCATAGCTTAAGATATTTGGTTGTCCTCTTAGGGTCTCTTTGTTGGTGGCCTTTCAATTTTCTAAAGTGTTAATGTTGGTTTTCTCCTTCCTCACCTTTTTCCTTGTTTCTGGGCCTTGCTAGGTCCTTTTGAAGCCTCTATATACATTGTTGGCTTTTAACGTTAAGTTTATTGCTTTTGCTTAAAAGAAATCTATCTGAACTTAAAATTAGTGATTCAATTATATAATTACTCATTTTAAGTTTGATTTCATTCTTCTTTTGCTTTTGCTTAAGTCACTGCTTCATATACGCTTTAAAGCTTTCAGGCTTGCTTTGAAGTCCCTGTGTTCCTATGCGGTTGTTGTTCTTTAATTCCTCTTGGTTTTGCCAAAATTACTTGATTGTCCCTGTCCTTCCTTGGTTGCTTTCCAGAGCCACGCAAACCACAGGAAAAAATTGCAGTTTACTGAGGTTTTAATTTTAGACCCAAGTTCAGATGTTGGAAAATTCCTTGTTAAGTTTGTTGCTCTTACCCTGGCACCTGCCTGGTAGTGATATGGTGTACCTCCCAGATCTTCGCACGAGGCGTATCTCTCATTCATTTCACCATGTTGGTGCTGACCTAACAGAATTATTAAACCAAGTCAACTTTGAGTGTTTTTAATCTCAATTTTTGGCTTCAAGCCCCTGAATTACTAGTTATAAATATTATGTTAAATTGTTTAAGCCAAAAATACCAATACATTTACATTTGTGGGAGTTGGCTCCCTGATAGTCAATTTCACCAAAGTTGCCCACAACCACTGGTACCAAGATATGAAAACTGTGATAGAGGGGGGCTAAACTAACTAAGTTTGGCTCCCATCCCGGGGGAAGGATCCACCAGGATACCATCCGGTGCAAGACTGGAATGGTTGCTCAAAGAGGCGTCCACAGGGAGGATGCAGCAGAAATTTGGGGGAAAGTAGGAGTCCAAGCCCATCAAAATTGTTCCACCAAGCAGCCAGGGGGCACGCTTGGGGGCATGCTCTTGGATGCTCACGCCTTCTTCTGGAACCTGGGCAATTGGGTCCTCAGAAGGGAGGGGCATTGGGTGGGCCAAACCTGGGGGTGATGAGGGGGCTGGTTCAAGGACAGGAAACTCAAGGTCATCACAAGCAAGAATTCTCACAACATTCTTGCTAGTGGCAAGGATAACCTGGGCCCTTCCAGGGATGTCCTCCAAAGGGTGCAAAAACTGATCAGTGTTGGCACCAACACAGTGAAATGAATGGGAGATACAACCCCAAAGATCTGGGGAGGTACACCATATCATTACCAAGGCTGGCACCAGGGTGAGAATAACAAACTTAACGAGGGGTACCAACATCTTGTTTGGGTCCAAACAGAAACCAGCAATTGCAGTTTTGTCTCTTTTTTCTTTTTTTCTCTTTGGTTCAAAGCCCCAGGAAAATAGGCAAGGGACGGCAAGAACAAGCAAGAAAGTTTGTTGGGGCCAAAAGAAAATAGAGGACAACAACCATGGATCAAAGAGACTTCAAAAGCAAAAACAAAAGCTTTGGAGTGTATATAAAGCAGTGATTGAATCAAAAGCAAAAGAAGAATGAAAGCAAACTTAAAATAGGTAATTATATCAATTGAATCACTAATTTTAAGTTCAAACAGATTTCTTTTAAAGCAGAAGCAATAAGCCTTAACATATAAGCTAACAATGTTTATGGCAGCTTTGGAAAGCCACTGCAAGGCCCAGAAGAAAGGGGAAAAAGGTAAAAAAGGGGACAACCAATACTAAAAATTTAGAGAATCAAAGGGACCAAAAAGGGGACCCAAAAGAATATTAGATATTAAGTTGAATGGTTCAAACTTTAATTGTAAGAATGAGCAAGCAGGGGACCAAAAGCCCCCTGTCTTGCTTTAAGGGTGGGAATCAAAATTCAAGGTCACCTGACCTAGGGGCGCAGGTTTGATTGGCTGCAGGAGAAATTTTTCCAGGCAGATCCAGAAAGCTGGGGGCTTTACACCAATTTCTGACTCCAACTCTGATTGGCTGAGGTCAAATGAATGGAGTAGCTCACCATTCAATCCAGTTAAGTTGGGATTTAATGATTTGGCAGTAGTGCAACCTGATTGTTTACCTAATTAATTTTAAGTGTGGTTGAGCCCAAGCCAAAAAATAGTCCAAATTAATCAGGTATTCCCCCAAGTAGGAACAGAGTTCCCAATATCAAAATTTGCCGCCTGGGAAGGGTATGTCAACACAAATCTCTCGTCAACCGTGTGGGCTAAATCTTCAAGAGAGTTTAGGGGCTTGGTTGGCTTCTGAGGAGATTTTTTGGTGCAACGTGGGAAGATTGTCCTATCCAAGGCCAAAGGGGGAAGTGACTTTACAAAAACTGTCCTCCCAATTTGGTCTCCTGCTTCTCAAACAATTGACAATTTGTTTACTATATTTTTATTTTCTTTCTTTGAATAATGAAGCCTACCACTTTTCTCTAACATATATGCCTGTATGGCTTCTTTTAAGTTGTGGTGTCAATTTTGTGGTGTCTGCAGTCTCTAAACTGCTTGATAAAGCTCCTGAGCCCAAAATTGAGGAAATTATTGAGCCAACTTGCAGAATCATTTATTTGCAAACCCTGCCTCATATTTTTCAAATTTATTCCTTCTTTATTTTTGCCTTAATCTTTCTTGATTGTATCACCCCAATACCTCTAATTGGAGTTTACCATTTTCATTTTTTTGTTGGGAATTTTGTTGCTATTGAATGTTTTCTGCTTTTAGATTTTCATTCCCCATATTATAAAAACTTTGGAAATTCAGCAAATCTCCACCATTACACTGGGTCCCAGACTCCTGGAGTCAATCATAAAACAGTCTGGCATTTAATTGGATCTCTAAACAACTAATTAATTATTGAATGAAGAAAGGCTTCAAAATCAGCCTGAATTAATACAGGACCATGCTTCAGACCTCAAAATTCAAGTCATGCTGCCTCAAAATCTATTATACCTAACCAGATCCCTAGAATGGCCACAGATAAGGGAACAAATACGAAGCCAAATAATCAAGCCACAGAAATCCAAACCTTGGCACTGACTAAGCACCTAAAGAAGGGTCCCCATTCAACACCCTACCAATAAAATAACTAGGTCTTAAGAAACACTAACTTGGCACCCTCTAGAATATTGGATGGCCCAGTCCACTGTTCTCTTCATGAACCCCTCCTTGAGACAAGTATAAAATAACCTGAATAACTTAATGATAGGTTGTGCTAAAATTGAGTGAGTATCCTCATAATCTTATCACATTTAAAACTACCTCTTAGACAACACTTAACTAACCAAAAATGAACCTTGAGCCTCCCCTAAGATGAATCACCTCATCCGCACAGCTGTCCTGAAAGCTTGCCTTGGGCTTGGGGGTAACCAACAGTCCTTTGCCCAGTTTGGTCTCACACAAGAAGGTGCTGAAGATATGTAATATCCAGAGCTAGCACAAATGAACCTCTTATACATTGCTAAGTGGCCCCTCTGGTGTCTTCTTATTTTACCCCCAACCCAACTGGGTTCCAGGTGTTGAACCCACTCCCCATCCCGTTTGAATGATGCCTTAATTCTTGGGTATTGTGAAAAATGAGTGCTTTGACATCAAGCTAGCACACTGTACTAGAACCACAAGCTTTTAACAGGAGCAGCAACAGGGATGTGCTGAAGCATGGCCTTTATTTAGATAAACCCTGAACTGTGGTGACCTGGGAGCGTCACCATCTAGGTTCTGGGGGTGGCCCCTAAGAGGCTAATCTTGACAGCTGATAGTTCATTGCGGTGAAGGATGGCCGCTCAATATTAGGCTCTTTATGGTTTGAAGGGGACCTGCCAGCATGGACAGTGCTGGCTATGGATTGAAGCGGGTATGGGGAGGGCAACCAAAATTTATAGCCCCACTGCCAACTAGCCCTGTGCAGCTGTGGAAGAGGGGGCTAAACTAACCAAGCTCAGCTCTATTCTGGGGACAACTGGGATGGGTGTTCAAAGAGGGTTCAAAAAGGACAAGATAGGTCAGGTTTGATGCTCACAGAGAACTAGTAGGAGTAAGAGGGGAAACCTCTTGGGAAGCTTCTCCCTGAGAAGTGGAGTAAACTACTGATACTGGGATGCAGAAGCAAGTGACAGTACGCCACACTCTGATCAGGTCTAGAGTACTAACTCTAAATGTTAGTACAGAAGGGATATCTTCTTGATATCTTACTAGTGTAGGAAACAAGAATGCTGAGTCTCAAGGAGTCTGGGATAATAGGCTTAGTAATTCAGGGGATGAAACAGCAAGCCAAAAGAGTGCAAGTACAGTAGATTCAGAACCTTTTGGGGAAAATGTGGGATTGTCAAACTCTTTTGCATGAACCCACCAACTTAATGGAGTGATTTTCATCCCAGAACAACTTACTTTTCTATATAAAAGGATGAAAAATATTCCAGTAAGTTGGCAAGTTTACACAAAAGGATTTGGCAACCCCACATTTTCCCAACAGGCACTGAATCTACAGTAGTATAAGCAGCAAGTGTGTTAAGAGTATATTTATTGGGATAATCACAAGTCCGTTACATAGTATCAGGATCAATGCACATAGGCAGGTCTAATATATGCACATTAATTAGCATGGCTAGAATACTTTTTGTCCATGGCATCAAACCCAAACTAAACTAACTATACATCCACATGGTCCTTAAGGACAAGCACCTTAAGGACAAGATCCCTTGGGGATGGGAGCCTTAAGGATCTTGTCCTTAAGGAAAATTCTGTTGAGCACAATCCCTGAGCCTAACTAATTAAGGCTAAATATATTAAAGGTAGATAACTGCCTTATGGGCAGCTTAATTGATTAATAGTTCATCCCAACAGGCAAGAGGAGAGGGCATTCATCCCCATGAGAGTCATACCTGACAACATCCAGAAGGAGCGTTCCAAGAGAACTGATCCCTTCTGAGAGGAGGTGCCTTGGGCTTATTCTTAGGGGCAAGGGTCTAAAGGTAGTCAGGGAAGACTCAGGAGATGATCAGAGAAGGATTCAGTGGAGAGGACAGTTTGTCATCTAAGATAGGATCCCTTATCAAACGCTTGCTAGAAATGATGAAGCCTTGTGCCTTACCAGGAAGGTCATCTAAGACATGCATGATCTGTAGGGATCATCCTTCAAGGAAGCAAGGGAAGAGGGGGAAATTGCCCCAGAGAGCTGGGAATGTAGACCAGAGGGGGGATAGAGCAGGCAGGTGGGTAAACACCAATGATTTCAGGAGGGGGCAACACTTTCTGGTTCTCCTGAAGATCCTGAGCAGGATGGGCCAGGTGGCTTTTCAGAAAATAGAGTTTGCTGCTCTGGAGGGAGCCAGGAATCTAAGCAAGGATTTTTCCTCTCGGGGGTCCAGAGAACATCCAGTAGGTCACAGAAAAACATCCAGAAGCAACAAGAGCAGGTGGAGGAGTTTTTTTGCTTTCAAACTTAAAGATCAAAGCTTTGAAATAGGTAGTTATATAAACCACCAATTTAAACACAAGGACCGGAGCAAGTGGTGATTTGGACCAGGTAATATTGAAGAAAAAGCTCCAATCTTTACTTTGGGAGATAGGGAAAGCAACAGGAAGTGCATCAGGGGTAGCTGAGGGCTAAGAATTTTGAAGATCCTTTTAAAGAAGTCCAAGCTGTAAAGGGAGCACTCTAAAGATAAGTTTAGAGAGTCCAACTCTTAAATTGTAAGGGTAGGCAAGTAAAGACTTAAGCAGCCCTGCTTGCCCTTTAAAAGGAAACTTTAAGGAATAGGTACCTCACTATGGGGCACTGGGCATGATATGTGGTTTGGTTGGCTACAAGATAAAATTTCAACCCTGTGCCAGGGGGTTGGAAGATCTCTAACCAATTTCTGGGGGAGAATCTGGTTGGACAGGGACTTCAGGGTGGGTTAGCAAGGGTGTTCCCAAATTATTTCCCAGCCAGGGTCAACAATATGGGCCAGATGATTGGCTAGACCAGATAACTTTCAAGTGGGTGACAAACCCAGGCCAGAAGGCAGTTCAAATCAATCAGTGTTTCTTCCATAGTTGGGATAGTGGGCCAGGTTGGAACCTGGGGGTCTGGACAAACAAGCCAATATAGATCTCTCATCAACAGTATGAGCTAAATCCTTTGTTGTATTCAGGTGTTTGGAAGGATTCTGAAGGGATTTCTTGGTTCAGTGAGGGAATAGGGGTCTATGCAAAGCTTAAGGCGAAGTAACTTCACAGCAACTATGTTAAAGAGGATAGCGGCCAAATCAATGCCCCAGAGTTTTTAAAGTGGCTCAAATCCTTACACCTGCCAATAAAGGTTGACCCAAAGTAAAATAGCTGCAGCAAATTTAAATCCAATATACAAGGAGATACCCAGATGCATCAGCATGTGGAAACTATCAAATTGGTTATCCACTTGGATTGATCTCTCCTGGCGTGATAAAGCTTAGGAGTGCATCATACGGGGTTAACAGGATTGGCCAAAAGCATGACTTCTAGATAAACACCTATATCCGGCAGGGGATACATGGTCCTCATTTAGGAGGGATACAGGTTCTATGCACAATAGGTGAGGGGAGAGATAAAGTTTGACATGAAGCCCAGATACCCCAAGGATGCCAGGGCTGAGAATTCATGCCCTGGCTGATATCTCCTATTCTGTTGATATTGATGCCAAGGCTTTGGATTTCATTTTTGGCTTCTCCTCTACTATCTTTATCACTTATATCCCTGGAAATACTATACTGGTTTATCCCAAACCAGTGCTAGTTGAAAGCCCAAATTATAGCTAAATAATTTACAGTGGTTTTCAAAGCTATGGCACTAAGAGAAATCAACTCATCTATAGGTGAAATCAACTAAGGAACAAACTGAATAGAAGTGGTCCCAAATATATTTTTAATTGATATAAATTCATTTGTTTTTAATTCCATTTGCATCTGAGTTGATTCTGCGTACAGTGGTTATAAGGTGTTGAGATAAATGAGATCAAGCCAACCTAAAGCAACTCAGCCGAGAACACATTCAACATGGCTTAAAATGAAGTAGAAGGGAATCCAAACCTGTTGCAATTCGGTCGAAAACCCTTAATTTCTGATTTTGTTTTACAGTAGTTTTATAAGCTATGGCGACTATAAAAATACTTCAGATTTAAACGAACATTACTCAGATGTAAATGAAATTAAAAATCAACGAGTTTATATTGATTTACAATAGATTTTGGTTCATTTTGATTTCGTTTACATCTGAGTTGAATTCGTTTAAATCTAAAGTATTTTCGCTTGTCGCCATAGTTTATAAAACTGCTGTAAGAGGAGTTGATTTTGCTTTAGGTTGACTTGATTCTGTCTATCTCAACAGCTATTAAAGCTAGCGTAGCGCCACAGATATGGAAGATGCTGTACACAAGCATGGTTTTTAGACCAGGATCACAGGATAGTGGCGGGTAAATACAAGAGCCAATGTCTGTAGTTGGTTTAACAGAATTGCTCATGGGGTTCTTATTTTTGCCATATCTGTAAAGTCGAGTCTGAAATAATAATTTAAAACAAGTTTTTAAAAAGTGGGTCACAGTATAAATTATAAGGATTCTCAAAAAAGAATAAAGTCATCTCAACACTACACGTATCAACTTAAAAGCCCAGCTTGAAAACTCCACCTAG
Source organism: Entomophthora muscae (assembly GCA_014839935.2). Classification (NCBI taxonomy): domain Eukaryota; kingdom Fungi; phylum Entomophthoromycota; class Entomophthoromycetes; order Entomophthorales; family Entomophthoraceae; genus Entomophthora; species Entomophthora muscae. The sequence goes on along the minus strand of QTSX02000837.1, from coordinate 112,266 downwards.
TTTCCAAGAGAGCCCGGGTAAATGTTTTAAGAGTTCACATAAATTCTTGGGGCGGGTCAAGTTTATTAGTTATTATGCTGCTCAGAGAAGGGAAATAGCAAGAAGGCCAGAAGCCAAGAGAGATCCTGCAGGAACCAGGGCAGCTCTTGCGTCTCCGCTCTTCGTGGGAGATGAGCTGGAGGAGCTGGAAGAGGAGCCAGATTTGGAGCTTCCAGTCGAGTTCTTGGCGGAGGTGGAGTTGCTATCGGGTTCCTTGGAGTCATCAGAAGGCTCTGAGCTGCTGCTCCCTGCTACATTGATGAAGCCGACATTGCAATTGGCAAGACATTCAGACAAGCCTGCGCTACTACCTTTGGAGCACTCTCTGTGACACTCGCCGGTCTTCTCGATCACATCAGGGTCAGGGGAGGGTACTCCGACACACTTGGCTTTACAATTGACATCGTCGCCGCAGTTCTTCTCCTTGAAGCATTCAGCTACCTTGTCAACAATCTCCTTTGTGGGGGTGGCCTCCTTTGCGGAGTCGGAGTCTTGGGAGGCTACGAAGGCAATGGCGAGGATGGAGATGAATTTCATTTTGGAGTTCAGTGTTGGAGTGTGGGGTATATATAACTATTGTCTGTATAACACTCTACCTGCGGGTCCTAAGCGGTGTGGTCATGTCGCCTCTACATGCCAGCTCCATTGGTCAAGTTCTGCGGATCAAGCACCTGCCTTTTAATTCTCACTTTAGGTTTCCCTGAAGTGGCGTCCACCAATTTCTGCCATAGGTATACTGGTTTCAAACGAGCGCTGTAGTGACAAGCTGGGGTTTACAATCAATTTGCCTGTTAAATCATCGAATAAGCATGTCTCACTCGCTTAGGCTTGCATCCGCTTTGGATTTTAAATAGAATTTATCTTTATCTTTCGATTGAAAGCTGGGAAGCTTGAATCGCTCTCAAGTGTTGGAATCTAAATCGACATCGTCCCGCTAACAACAGCCTTCGACAGGTTCCATTAGATAAAACAAGAGGATTGGTAGCGCAGCATGAAGTTGTCAAAGTATTACATCGCCCCCAAGCAGCGAAAGTTTTACAAGTGCTTGAACACTGACTTCAAACTTGATTCCCATGCATCCAACGGAAGCAACCCAGCTCTGAATGACATCACATAATATGAACGTGCATTTAACCACACCTGATTGATCCTTACCAATATATTTCATTTCTCATGCCGCTTCACCCTGATGGATGTCAAACCAAGCTTCGTTGCACTTGGAGACCCTATATTTAGACGTTGACCTCGAGCTTCCTGAAACTCCTTCCAATCCCATCAAAAAATTAATTACAAGTGAAATTTTATTGAACGTGTGAAGCATCTCAAGGTGACAAAGTGGCGGCAGCTAAACTACAGCGTGGATTCTATACGAATTTCTCGCAAGACTAATCAGCTTCCTTATCAAGCTATCGTCCCTTTAAAGAGAATAATCAGCTTAGCGTCTAAAGTCGCACTTGGATCTTTAGGATTCCTACGAGTAGGTCACCAAAGGCTGAAATCTAAGAGCTCTTTTACCATGGATGATCCTACCAAACCAAAACCGTGGCCACCCTATTTTCCATCACATTAAACAAACCACAATTTAAATCAAACCAATTGAAATTGTAGAGCCTGTTCCCCTGCAGCCAATGGGATTTAGCTTTCCCCATTAGCCCGAGCCAAATTATCAGCCATCCCTTGGCATGGGTTATATAAGAAACAAATCTGCATGTAAATAGATTGGCTCCAAACCATCCTCACTGCAAAAATATATCCACCTATGATGGGTTGAATGTCAAGCATAGGCTACCACCACCCCAACCATCAGCAATCCCATGTGATTGTTGAGCACCTACCAGAGCTTCATCTGGGCAATCACCACAATTATTGGGAGCAGTTATGAAATATCACATCCCAGTTGGAAAGGGTGTATGCCCACCACCCTCTTGATCACCAACACCAATACTTGATTCTAGCCATCACTAGCATCTTAGTGATCACATCCAGCACTACAACCACCACACAGGGATAGGCCTATACCTATACAACAAGGCTGTCACAATTTTTTATATAATGTCAAGAATAAACCCCCAAGCAATGCAGACAGAAAGGAAAAAAACTATGGAAAACTTAACATAATGACAGATTTAAGTAAGACTGCCAATCAGAAATAGATCACAGCTGCTCCTGATCATTTTGAAATACCACTTATAGAGTTTGAATCAATATAAGTAAGCAGCAGAAATATTAGGTTGTGCACTATTCTATCCCTAATCAAAAGGGGGTTAAGAAACTCATTATCAAGTTGTATTTGTAAAATGAACCAAGTACAAGGGGAAGTGATTAGCTATGTGGCTTCATGATTATGAGATGGTGCTTTCTGAGGAGTGAAGAAGCTTAACCAGCTTCCAGAGTATATATAGAGCTGATGAGGTTGATCAACTCCCAAGAGCTGTGTTCTCCTTATAAAGTTATTTCAACTTACTTATAAATCCAGGCATATTCCATTATTTCATTCCTGAATCCACCCCTGTCTGATCTGCTGCACTTTGTGGAAGCCAATGTGATTGTTAATTGGATGGTTACTGGAGGTTGAGAACATGCTCCATCAGTTGCTTCCTTAACCCCTCCCCATGTACCCCCCATGGGAGCCAATTCTGGGAGGTTTGCTATGTAAATTGCAATTAATTCCACCCTGGTTTCCCAATACCCCAAATTTTATTCTATAGGGGACTTGTTGCGCTTTCAAGCCATATATTTATATATTCTTTGGTTAGCCCAAATGATTATGTTACCCCAAAGGTTACTTCTGAAAAGGTTACAATGTGGTATTTCAAACCTAGGCTTTAGCTGGTACTCAACTCTAGGTGGATATGGATCTTCATCCCTCACCACATAGATGTTGATGGTTACTACCCAGCTATTTCTTCTATAAAAGACGGATTTCTACGTCCAGTGACTAACTACCAAGCCTATAATGAAGTGGCTGAGAATAATGGTTGCCTCATACCACCCATCACCTGATCTCTCAAAGATAGATCTAAGCGCTGGGTATAATTTAATCCCAGTTGGAAAGAGGGTATCCCCAAAATAGCTCTCCAGACAAAGAGTGGGTTCTTTGAGGGTAAACTGTCACAGCAGTTTCTGTAATGCCAGGCATTGTCCGCCCCAATCAAAGATCTAAAGGCAAACAGAAAATAGCTCAAAAGTTAACCGAGTCAAATGATCTCAACAAACCTGCTGATAGAAGGTGGTTGGCAGCTTCTTCAGTACCAGCCAAAGATTCATCTGTTAAGTGGAACTGGTTGAGATAAGTCAACATAATCTCCAAGTCACGTGTTGCACTATTATTAAGCAAAAAGAGGCTTATAAATTGAGTACCAAAGGGTTCTTCTCCAGTCAGATACAGTATATCTGGCAATGTATGATAAATTTCCTGTCTTTGGGTCCAGATGATGGTTGTTGTATTGATAAGCTTAGCCAGGCTTGGTATATATGCAGGTCTAAATTTTAATCAACTCACAAGAGTTAAGCCCTTCCTACAGGTTCTGACAAAAGCTTTCTGAAACAGGGACCTTTGTTGCTACTTGTTCTAAGTTCAAGGACCCATCTCCTACTGGGACTTATAAACCACCTTCTGGTTAACTTGATTGTTAACTGCCTTGTTACTGGTGTTGCACTTTTTGCTTTACAGCGCCATAATTATCTAAGATTATAGGGCACAGGACATTTGCCAGAATACAGTCATGTGTGAAGATATGAGTAGTACTGTATCAGAAGAGCCAGGATTGAACGGAACCATGATTATTGCCCAGCAATGGCTTCTTATTGTGCAGAAGCACAAAAGGATTAGAATAAAGTTCAACCAGAAAAGGGATAAAATAAAGATGGTTCAAAGATGATTTTATTGTAAATAATTAATTATTCTTATACCTTCTGCAAGGGTAATCTCTGGGCTGCTAGCAATGTCTTCTAGGACATTCTAACATGCCCCAAATTTGGGTAATTATTAATCTAGGTTTGGCGCTTATTGCACGTCAACCAATAAAAGTTTTCATCTTCACCCAGCACAGGTGATCCTTGCTGGCATGGAATAATTTAGTACTTCAGGATTGCTTCCTACTTCTCTGGCATACTGCAAGCTTAATGCTTATTAATGTGATAAATATGGGAATTTGAGATTATGGGGAATTGGACCCAGCGCCTTGGTGCTTGATGTAAAAGTAAAGCGGTGCTTGCAGTAATTTTCAGTTGGCGCGGCGGTGCTTGACGTAAAAGTAGTTTGGAGCCTAATCCAATTGCTAGGCGGCGGCGCGGCGCTTGTGTATTTTTAAAGTGCCGCGGCGGCAAATTATGTATCATTTAATTGCCACAGCGGTGCTTATCATTGGCTAGTTTAAGGCTCAGGTCAGCAGACTACTGCTGATTCAATATGCATATAGATTATACTACAAATTTATGTAGTTTGGTAGCTGCAATTCATATCTGCGGGCTCCGTCATAATTAGTATCATCATATTTTGTACTACTAATTTATGGATTTGGTTGTAACAGTCTCAATCTGTGGGCTCCATCATAATTGGCATCATTGCTTGGCCAAAATTCCTAACATATCCCCCCACTTGACCAAGCACTACTTTCTTTCTTTCTCTGATGAACTCAACCAGCAATAACAACAACTGCCAAAGCATGCACCAAGCATACAACGCTATGATGGCCACCATGGGTGAGGCGGAGCGTAATGCCTTCCTTAAAATGCCCGCTCTCTGAGGATTGCCTTCCTCAACTGTCTTCACTCCAGCAAGGACCAGTTCTGCGAGCAAGACTGCGCCACCACTGTGGCTGGCTCTGTCCCTAATTCCACTCCCAGCTCTGATGCTGGTGACCTTTTCAGCGAGGATTCCTTGTTCAATGAGCCTCCTCCTGTCCCCAGTACGCCTCTTATTTGTGGTCCTTCTGGTGCTTTACACCCCTTCTTGCAGCGCTTGCCTTCCTCTGGTGAGCCTCCTGCCACCCCATTGTCAATGCTTTGCGCTTGGCGCAACTTGGACAAGATCCCCATGGACTACCCCAATCTGTTGAGCAAGTTTGGTGTTTGTCACCACAAGGAGATTATGTTCAGCTTTGTGCAAGCCATGCACTCCAATGAGGAGTCATGACTCCTATCCGTGCAGGTGAGCTCTACCACGGCTGATATGACGCCTCTTGCTTGGCTGCTGAGGTGCGCCTTGGCCTACGGTCTGCCTCCTTGGTGCCTGGCCAGATATCTGCCCAGCACGCCCACACTATTGCTATCTGTAACGGCTTCATAGATGAGGTGACTTGGATTTGGGCCCTTGAGCTTGCCGCTGACCCGGCATTCCACCAGACCCAGGACCTTCTTATTCAGGCCAACACCAGCCAGTGCTTCTCGGCTACCTTTAAGGCATTCCTCTCAGCGGTGAGCACTGGCAACGCCAGTCTATATCTTCCCTTGGCTGCCGCTGCATGTGGTACGCCCCCAATAGCTGCCAGCCAGGGTACACTGGTTGTTGCCTGGAGCACTATTGTGCTCTGGCTTATCAGCTCCAGGTTCTGTTACCGCTAGCCTACTCCTACATGGAGGACGCCCTGATGGACTGCCTGTCAATTGGGGCTGTGTTCTCCGCTTGTGATGGTTGGGGTTGCCTTGTGCCCGTGAGCCAGCTCCGCCTCCCGCTCTGCAACTGGACCTCCATGTTGCGGAACTCCCAGTTGGCCTGGGCTCAGATGCTGGTGATCTTGGCGCATGTGCGTCAACGCCTCGATGATGATTGGTACCTCTTCCCTGCCCACAAGCGCCCTGTTGTCACCATCCAACGCCCAACAAAGCATCCCCAACGTGCCAGCTGCCAAATCACTCCACCCACAGCATCCTCCTCCCAGTTGCGCAGAGGCACCCCTGCTCCCAGAGACCGCCCCCAGTAATCTTCCCTGTGCAATAAACTTGCTTGGCTCCTTATTCTTTTTTATTATTATTTTGTTCATTATTTGTTTTTATTATCTTCTTGTATATTTTTAATTTCTTATTTATATTTTCTTTCTTTTGGATCTTTCTTTTGAATCTTTCTTGGGGATATGGAGCCTAATCTGTTGACTGAGCGCCCTGTCTTTTTGTTTATAATTGTGTGCCTGTTTGGGTCTTGCCAGCTACTTGCAGGTCTGGTCCCCAGGAATTTGACTTGGAGTTATTATTCTGAAGTAGCATATTGCTCCCCTTCCTAGAGGAGTTTAAAGACCCAACAATTGGGGAAATATTCTAGAAAAATAAGGGACCAAGTTGGCGACTTGGAAGCCTGTGAGCGCTGTCACAATTGGATAGACCTTCATCATCAATAAAAAGACTTTGGTGTGCACGTTATAGCGTCTGAAATTATCAGCAAAATACATGAGTATGTAGTATACTAGGGTATATATAGATACGGACTTGGTGGAGTGGGGCAATACCAGTGTGGGCCAGGAGTACTGCTCAGAGGAGTTGAGCTGTGCCGGCTCCTTGTAGTAATACTTGCCAGGTGGTTTGTTGAATGGCCCATGCTGTTGGTTATATTGGTGGCCCCCAATCCCTAGGCAGGCTGTGAGGACAGCTGAGAAGATTAGATGATTCATCTTCTGATCCTGGAGAAGAGCAGACAAAGCTTAGTGTCTTGTTTAACTTCTTATAGGTAAATTTTTTGAATTAATTTATGTGATACTGTTGAGGGGTAATTTCACTCAATGATAGCACAAACTATCATCAAGTGATTTGGATTTATTATATACTATCATCCTTGTGGGGCATGAATAGTGCAAAACATTGGACAGGGAACCCCAAACACTTGGTGTTGTCTGGAATTCCCTTTTGGGAGTGAGATGGGAATGGATTGGCAGGCAATTAATTGTTAATCTTGGCATTGTATGACTTTGGAGCTTCTTCAGGTACTTTCAAGCACTCACTTTCAACTTCTGTAGTTGATGCATTAATTGTCATGCTGGGCATCTTGTAAACCCTCTCCAAATTTGGGCAGCTGTTCCCCTCATTTTTGGGTTTGGGGAAATTGCCTTTTTGGGGTTCCCTATTGGGAAAATTCCCCATTTGGAGGGGTGGGTGGTCCCGCTGTGGGGGTGCGCTGTCCCCTGCTGGCTGGCAGCCAGCCGCGCGGTCTGCAGCCGGGGTATAAAACTTGTTTTTCCCAAAATTCAATTTTTTAATTTCTGTTTCTTTGACCGGGTGTTTTGCGGCAGTTTCCCCAATCAGGGGGAACTGCTGCAATTTTTTATTTTGCTCTTTGAGCCTGATTGCGCCCAAAAGTTTATCTTGACACAAGGTGTTATCAGGAATATTCCTGACAAGGAGGCTTACGTAAAGTAGCGGTATTATTGGTTGCGCCTAGAAAACTCCTGCATGACTTGTTGTCTTGGTGAGATTTTGGTTGGCGCCAAAGTAAGCAACTGGTTGTTTGTTGCCAATGTAGAGGTAGCCAGCACCTCTCAAGTCTTTGCAAGAGTGGGGTATCTTTTGAGTCCTTTGACTTCTTAGGCCCTTAATCTAGAAAAGGTGGCTGGTACAGTTCAAACCTGTGAACACTCTTGTTTGCTTCTATAATATCAAATGTGCTTTGAGAGCAATCATGTAGCAAGGTAAGTGTAACAACTTGCTGCTCAAAGCACTTCCATGAACTGATGTAGACCTTAGCGCGCCCATACAACAGGGTTGGTGTAAAAACCTGTTGGTAAGTAGTGCTTCAATGAAACAATGTGTGCCTTAAGCGTGCCCATTCATCAGGGTTGGTGTAACAACCTGCTGCTTAGTAGTGTTTTCAAGCATTTTTGCAAGGACATCAAATGTATTCTCGTACTCTAGTTGTGTATCCTTTTAGACTTGTACCACAGTGTAAACTGGAAACCTGAACTGACACCTTTTCATTGACGTTATGTTAAGCTTCCTATGATGCTGGTCTCCATTGCTCTCAGATGTGCCGCCTGCAGTATCCAGCAGTTTTCCAGTTGACTCCTTCTTCTACAGGCAAATGTGTGCCCCCTGTAGTGAGCACCATTATTGCGCTTTTTGCTTTAAAGCGCCACAATAATCTAATATTATAGGGCACAGGACATTTGCCAGAATAAAGTCATATGTGAGGATATGAGTAGTACTGTATCAGAAGAGCCAGGATTAAACGGAACCATGATTATTGCCCAACAATGGCTTCTTATTGTGCAGAAGCACTTAAGGATTAGGATAAAGGTAAACCAGAAAAAAGGATAAAATAAAGATGGTTCAAAGATGATTTTATTGTAAATGATTAATTATTCTTATACCTTCTGCAAGGGTAATCTCTGGGCTGCTAGCAATGTCTTCTAGGACATTCTAACATGCCCCAAATTTGGGTAATTATTAATCTAGGTTTGGCGCTTATCACACGTCAACCAATAAAATATCTTCATCTTCACCCAGCACAGGTGATCCTTGCTGGCATGGAATAATTTAGTACTTTAGGATCACTTCCTACTTCTCTGGCATACTGCAAGCTTAATGCTTATTAATGTGATAAATATGGGAATTTGAGATTATGGGGAATTGGACCCAGCGCCTTGGTGCTCAATGTAAAAGTAAAGTGGCGCCCTGGCGCCTGCAATATTTGCCAAGCGACGCTTGCAATAGTTTTCAGTTGGCGCTTGATGTAAAAGTATTTTGGCACTTTGGCACCTAATCCAATTGCTAGGCGGTGCCGCGGCGCTTGTGTATTTTTAAAGTGCTGCAGCGGCAAATTATGTATCATTTAATTGCCACAGCGGTGCTTATCATTGGCTAGTTTAAGGCTCAGGTCAGCAGACTACTGCTGATCCAATATTTATATGGTTTATACTACCAATTTATGTAGTTTGGTAGCTGCAATTCATATCCGCAAGCTCTGTCATAATTAGTATCATCGTATTTTGTACTACTAATTTATGGATTTGGTTGTAACAGTCTCAATCTGTGGGCTCCATCACAATTGGCATCATTGCTTGGTCAAAATTCCCAACAACTGGCTGTGGGAAAAATGCTCCAAGAGCTTTTCCCTTGAGCTCTGCCAATGGTGGGCACCCTTTTGAGGAAATGGAACAGGAGGAAACTCCTGTCTCCCAATGCCCTGAATTCTACTCATAAGACCCTTTGGTGGGATACACCATCTAGGAAGACATGATCAAAAAAATGCTATCAGGAAACCACCATTTAGAAGGATGCCATCTAGAAAGACAGTATTTGGAAACCCTGTTTAAAATTTCTGACCCAGCTGCGCCAGGAAACTTTAAACATAGGCCAGAGAACAATTTAAAGATAAAACAGACACATGCACAGACTCAAAGTTTCTCCAGGGTTCCAAACCTGTATTAAGAGATGGGGTTGGCTACCAGTAACTAAAGTGCACAGTGTTGGATTCTTGCACAATGTAGCAAGAAGGAGATGGCTTCGACAAACATTGAGCTAGCGCTTCAAAAGAACTGAAATGTTGGCAAATCTGGAGAACATGACTGCTATTGTTTGGTAATGTCAAAACAATGGTTGCAACCTAAACACAGAATCTATAGACTGGGATTTAGTGTTGGTGAATATCTTTTAAACTGAGATTAGATCACTTACAATTCAAAAGGATCCCACTCAAAAGTACTTTACTTGGAGCAAGATAATGATGAGTGTATTGATAATAAAAACATTAAGTATTTATAACCTTAAGCGGCTTATGTGATCTCAAAGGATATCTTGGCACATCCACACTATTCTCTGCAGCTTGGATTAGAGGTTTCAACACCTTTGAGGAATTGAGCACCTTTGTATTGCCTGGTAGTGGAGCTGATTTTACAGGACTAGATTTGAAAGAAACTATTGTATCTGTAAGTCTAGATTATGGGAGACTCAGTCTGTTTGGCTCAGTTGTAGAAGATAAGTTTGACTTATTTTCAGAGTCAAGAGATTTATCTAAAGACACAGAGTGTATCAAATCTCCAACAATGCCCCCTTCAAGCTCTTGGTGCAGGGAGAATAAGCTCAAAGAAATCTTCTATGTACTCGATTTAACACTGTCAGTTTGTTCAGAGACTATAGAATACTATTGATTGTCAGGATTCCTTTCTTTATTATTGCTGCTAGTTATTTTTAGGATTACCAAGACCAGTCACAAGCTTTTATTGGTTCACAAACAAATTTATACTTATTCAACTTCTTTTCCTTTGTTCCCTTGCTCTACCGTTTAAATTTATCTAAAATTAACGGTCAATTCATCTTTTTAAAGTTACCTTTATTAAGGACAATTCTTGAACCTGCTATCTTTTTGCTAAGATTAGAAACAATTAATCCAAACTCTTACCTTTCATATTTTTCAAAGTGGCTTACGCCAGCACGTCAGAGCTTGTTTTTCTGTCCTCTTGCCCGCTCTTCAATCTCCTGTTTGTTTTCTTGCTTAAACATAAGCACACCAAGCAGTCTGCTGCTTCTCCCAACTCTCCTTTACCTTCTACTTAACTTTTTTAAGTTAAATGTAGTTAACACCATGTTTTTCCTGCCTCTCTTCACAACAAAGCTTTCCTAACCACCTTTGGTTAGAATCCTTCTCCATATTTTGCTCACCTTAATCCAGATCAAAATAAAAGGCCTGAGTTTTGTTCAATCTCAACTTAAGTTGAGATTGTTTGACTTGCACCTCAAAAAGGTACTTGTTAGGTTTTGTGGCTTGTGTTTATTTCCCAAATTTATTTTAACTTCATTTTTGATCTTATGATTCCTTTTGACTTTCTATTTCATCAGTTAGGTAGTTTCTATAATAATACACACAATTTGATTATTGATATTTTTAATCCTCCAACTAATGGTGAGCAATTCCCTGACTTAGAAATTGATTTTTTGACCAAGTCTTCAGTCATTAAAACTGGATTCTATTTTATTTTCTTAGGATTAATCAATTGCCTCAGCCCTTATTTTACCTCCTACAAGCTTCTAGGAGCCCTAGTCCAGTTGTTACTACAAACCTTACCTACTTTTTTATATTTGACCAACATAAATATAAACGGTATTAAAGCTTTGGTTTACAGCCATCTTCCCCAAACTATGAGACCTTACATTATCTCAACTTCAAATGGCAATATGCCAGAATTAAACTTTTCTTTCTCAACCATACTTTTTTTTGTTTTAGCAGTCACCTTATTTTGCACACTAGCTTTGTCCTTCCTTTTATACCTTATTTCATTTTTATTCTTTAAGAATAAGTCTCCCATTGATAAGGATAATACAAAGAACATTTCCACCTCCCATAGTCAGACTGTCATACTCAATAACATTTCCAAGTTTAAACAATTATCTAATTCTTCTGATAGCACCTTCAATTTATTAGCTTTCACACAAGCCCACTTCCTAGAATATCCTTTTGAGTTCAACTCAGACTCTCAAAAGGTTATCTACCTTGCTAAACAGCTTGAGGGTCCTATGTGTAGTTGGTTCTGCGAGTCATCCGTCCGAGATCCTTCTATTCTTGAAAGCTATGGCTGCTTTGTATCCAAATTACTTGCACACACCGCCAAAGAAGGAACCAAGGAAGAGTCTGCCACCACTTCAAACACACACTTCTCCAACTGCACACAAGGAACTGGGTCCTTGGCTGATTACAACAAGCGTTTCTGAGAGATACAATCTCAATTAAAAGCCACTCACTCCAAAGCTTGTGACTTTTACATGCTTGGTTTAAACCCTGATCTTAAGGCCTTCCTTATACATCACGACCTTCCTGAAGAGTTAGAACCTCTCATTAAGAGAGTCTCCAAATGGGAAAGGAAGTTCAGAACCATTTCTAAGCCATCCCAGCCTTGACCAGTCTTGGCCACCAACCAGCCTACCACACGCCCAACAACCAACCTGCGCTCCTTCCCTACCATGAACCCAACCAATATCTCACCAGTCTTGGTCTACAAACCAAAGGAGGGCGGTGGATACCGTTTAACTGCCACCAAGGCTCTCCGCAGACAACTGAATAAACTTTGCTCGTACTGTGGTCAGGGTGACTACCTGGTGGCTAACTGCCCAGATCCTTGACGTATTCCCTGTCCTAACCCGGAAACTGAGCTTACTCTGGAGAAAACAACAACAGATCCCACAGGCCCCTCCAATCATACACAGGTTAATAACCTTCCAACTCCTGGGAAGTCTTCTCTGCCTTTCATCTGGATTGTCATTCATGGTCCTGTCTCCAGTGTTGAAACCTTTGCCTTGTTGGATACAGGTGCCAATGTGAATTACATAGATTCCAGACTCGCCAAGGCTTTGAATTTCTTGCCCGGCTTGAAGATAGACGCTCATGGTCCCAACAATCTGCCTGTAACAGCCTTTGAGATAAACCCTCCCATTCTGTTCTGCCTGGGGAAGTCCGCCTTTAACTCACAGTTTTTCAGTTCCGAATCACTAAACTTCCCTGTTTACCTTGGCATAAACTGGTGTGAGGAAGTTGGCCTCATTGTCAGATGTCAAGAACGCAAAGTTGATTTCTACACACATGACATCCCCTGCTCCCTAGACCTATTAAGAAAACAGCAGCTCCCCACTAGTTTTTGGAACTTTAAGATGCTAAAATCCTGCACCATCCTACCTTCTTCAGAGGCAGCTCTTGCCAACAGTGGTATTCCCCTCTGCATAAGCAAATATGAAGAGGTATTCAGCGACAAGCAGTGCAGCAATCTGCCTCCTCACAGACCATACAACATCCAGATCAACTTAACCAAGGGAGCAAACCCACCCTGGGGTAGGATCATTCCGCTATCTGATACCGATAATAAGCTGCTCTTGGAATACATTAACAATGAACTTAGTAAAGGCTTCATCACTTGTTCTACGTCACCCTGCTCTTTGCCCATCTTCTTTGTTGCCAAATCTGATGATTCCAAGCGGCCATGCATCAACTATTGTGCCCTAAATGCTGTCACAATCAAGGATCACTGTCCCATTCCATCCACCAAAGCCCTCACAGACTGCCTCTTGGGCAGTCAGATCTTTTCTAAGTTGACCTTTGTGCAGCTTTCAACCAGATCTGTGTTGCCAAAGGACACAAGTGGAAGACTGTCTTTTGCACTCCTTTTGGTCTCTACAAGTACAAGGTTATGTCTTTTGGCATGTGCAACGCACCTTTGACATTCCAAGCTCTCATGAACAAGGTTCTTCTCCCCTTCCTGAATTAATTTGTGGTGGTGTACCTTGACAACATTTTAATATATTCAAAGAGTACTTCCAACCACATTGAATACCTAAGAAAGGTCATGTCTAGGCTTCAGGAATACCACCTCTACTGCAAGCTGTCTAAGTGTTGCTTCTTCCAGACAAGCGTTGAATTACTTGGATATATTGTAACCAAGGAAGATTTTGCCATTGCTCCAAGCAAACTTGATGTCATCCTCTCATGGCCTGTACCAAAGAATTGCAAGGAACTCGTGGGTTCCTTGGTCTTGCCAACTACTGTTGCAAGTTTGTCCCCGGTTTCAGCAGCATTGTCCTTTCACTCACCAATCTGACCTCAACCAAAGTTGAGTTCAAATGGTCTGACAAAGCGCAAGACTTCTTTGAACAGATCTGCCATCTGTTTGCCACTCCCCTGGTCCTACTCATGCCCGATAGCAACAAACCCTTCTTCCTGGAGACCAACGCCAGCAACTATGCTGTTGATGCCGTCCTTCTTCAGCATGGGGGGATGGTACGCTCCATTCTGTAGCTTACTACAGTCAAAAGCATTTCCCTGCTGAGAAGAACTACCCTGTCTACGACAAGGAACTGCTTGCAATTATCAAGTCTCTCAAGCATTGGCGCTGTTAACTCAAAGGAACCTCGGACCCTGTTAGCATCTTTACGGACCACAAGAACTTATTGTTCTTCACACAAGCCTGCAGCATATCACAACAACATGCTTGATGGGTGATTGAGCTCACCAACTTCTTGTTCACCATCACTTACAAAAAGGGATCCCTCAATGTTCTTCCTGACCTACTCTCTCAACACCCCACAACTGCTGACTCTGACCCTGAATATGAATGTCTCAACACCAAGGCAGTTCTCCCTGCATCTGTATTCATCAACCAGATCTCAGCAACCCTTTTCAACTTCCCAGACACCTATTCTATCCAGAAAGCCCAGTCAGAAGTCCCTGTCTCCAGCAAGATCATCCAGGACCTGCTATCCAAAGCAATGACCCTTTCAGAATATTCACTTGAGAACAACCTGCTTCTCTTCCGCAAACTGGTTATGGTACCCAATAAAGACTTGCAGTTGCAAATCACAATTGGATTCCATGACTCCCTCCCTGCCAGACACTTAGGTTACAAGAGAACCTTGGCCCTCATAAAGTCACACCACTGGTGGCCACAGATGGTAAAAACCACTAAGGAATATGTTGCCAGCTGCCTAGTATGTCTCAGAAACAAGAATCACAATTCCAAGCCATCTGGCCTACTCTGTCCTCTCTCAATTCCTGAAGGTCCATGGCAAAGCCTCTTTATGGACTATATCACTCAGCTACCTTTGTCTGCAGGCTACAACACCATCTTAGTAGTGGTTGATTGCTTCTCTAATGAAGCCTCTTTCTGCCCATGCCACACATCTATCACTGCCTAGCAAACCACTGAGCTATTTGTCAAGTATATATTCCCTCATCATTGAGTTCCTTGTGATATAGTCTCTGACCAAGGCCCCCAGTTCACCTTCGCTTTCTGGCAAGATTTCATGGCCTCCCTTGGGGTAAACTCTCTCTACAGCACTGCATATAAACCACAGACCAATGGACAAACGGAATGAACAAATCAGACCTTGGAACAATATCTTGCTGCTTCATCAACAAGAAGCAGGAAAATTGGTCCAACCTCCTTCCCATTGCCCAATACTCCTATAACTCAGCTTACCACGGATTGATTGGCATGACTCTGTTCCAGGAAAATCTTGGTTACACACCTTCTTTCCTTCCTGACTTACAGGGCCACTTTTGCTCACAGTCTGCAGCCAAACTTGCTTCTGAAATTAAGGAAACACAGACCCAACTTGTTGCACACCTCCATTCTGCCATCTTAGATTATAAGAAGCACTATGACAAAAAAGAATCCCTGGCAACAAGATCCAGCTTAACGACTTGGTACTCCTTTCAACCAAGAATCTCCCAGTTATTGTTGCTTCTTGCAAATTTTGCCCCCGCTTCATTGGACCTTTTCAAGTTGCGAAGAAGATTGGAACCGCCGCCTTCAGACTATCCCTTCCTGGGCACTTCCGCATCCACAATGTTTTCCATTGTTCACTCTTCTTGAAGTTAAAACAACCTCCTCCCAGCCACCAATCAAAGGCTCCACCCCCCCCTCTTCAAGTCCAAGGCTCTGAGAAATACAAAGTACAAGAAATCCTATCCCATTACACCCTCTAATCTGGCACAGAATACCTCATCCTATGGAAGGGTTATGAACTTGAAGACTCCACTTGGGAACCTGAAGAAAACCTCGACCATTGCCAACAGTTGCTTAAAGCTTACCAGGACCTTCATAACTAGCAACTAGGGGGTACTGTCAGGATTCCCTTTCTTTATTATTGCTGCTAGTTATTTTCAGGATTACCAAGACCAGTCACAAGCTTTGATTGATTCACAAACAAATTTATACCTATTCAACTTCTTTTCCTTCATTCCCTTGCTCTACTGCTTAAATTTATCTAAGATTAACGGTCAATTCATCTTTTCAAAGTTACCTTTATTAAGGACAATTCTTGAACCCGCTATCTTTTTGCTAAGATTAGAAACAATTAATCCAAACTCTTACCTTTCATATTTTTCAAAGTGGCTTACGCCAGCACATCAGAGCTTGTTTTTCCGTCCTCTTGCCCGCTCTTCAATCTCCTGTTTGTTTTCTTGCTTAAACATAAGCACACCAAGCAGTCTGCCGCTTCTCCCAACTCTCCTTTACCTTCTACTTAACTTTTTTAAGTTAAATGTAGTTAACACCATGTTTTTCCTGCCTCTCTTCACAACAAAGCTTTCCTAACCACCTTTGGTTAGAATCCTTCTCCATATTTTGCTCACCTCAATCCAGATCAAAATAAAAGGCCTGAGTTTTGTTCAATCTCAACTTAAGTTGAGATTGTTTGACTTGCACCTCAAAAAGGTACTTGTTAGGTTTTGTGGCTTGTGTTTCTTTCCCAAATTTATTTTAACTTCATTTTTGATCTTATGATTCCTTTTGACTTTCTATTTCATCAGTTAGGTAGTTTCTATAATAATACACACAATTTGATTATTGATATTTTTAATCTTCCAACTAATGGTGAGCAATTCCCTGACTTAGAAATTGATTTTTTGACCAAGTCTTCAGTCATTAAAACTGGATTCTATTTTATTTTCTTAGAATTAATCAATTGCCTCAGCCCTTATTTTACCTCCTACAAGCTTCTAGGAGCCCTAGTCTAGTTGTTACTACAAACCTTACCTACTTTTTTGTATTTGACCAACATAAATATAAACGGTATTAAAGCTTTGGTTTACAACCATCTTCCCCAAACTATGAGACCTTACATTGATATTGGCAATGAATAGCCTTATAAGGTCCAGCCAAATTGGTAGATAATTTATGGCTTCTTCCTCCAAGTCAGTCATAGGGAACAGTTGGCATTCAAACTGTCTTCATGTCAACTGTCTGCATTTCAATTGTCAAAAACAATTTTATACCCAGGTCTATACATTAGAAAAGTCTAGATAAAGTTTTCTATCATGTAGCCTACTGGAAGTTGACACTTTTTCAACAAGCAAAAATCAAATGCTGAACATTTTACTTAATAAAAATTAAGCTCCAAAATACTTTTTAGGTAATATGGCCATGTAGAATCCAAAAATAAAATAAAAAATGCAAAGCTAACTAAAAATTTACTAAAAATCCACTTCAAATATAATTTACTATGAAATTAACTGTTTTCACTATAAAATAATTTTATTTACCATATAAAAAGTTTATAAATAATTTTCAAAAAAGCTTGATAAAAATAAAATGTATTAAATAAAGAAACTAAAGGCAAGCCCTTATTTTAAGAGTAGTTGATATAATAGCAACCCAAAATTAAATATAATTTAGTACTAAAACAACTATTTGAGCTAGATAATCCAGGCTCTGGCATAAAAACCTTTTATAAAAACTATGAATTCTTTCTACCATTTTAATTTAAATTATCTTGTTAAATAATATTATTAGTTTTTTAGATTAAAGTTATATAATAAGATATCATAAAGAGCCAAACATGTTTATCATAAACTAACTTGTAGGTTAGTTGCAAGAGAGTACAGTGGCAATCTTGCTTATCTGCTCCCCAAGCCCAGATAGCTTGTACTTCTTCTCAACAGCTGACTTTATCTGCTCTTTATAAATGCTAGCCTTGAACTGTTTTCTCCTCTTTGGAGCCCTTACTTCCATATTCCAAAGGGAGGAGACAATCTTCCCCTGTTCAGCTTTAAGGTGCACAAAGAAGGTGTTGTATCTGAGATTCACATCAAAGAAGGACTTTAGATATTTATTCCAGTTTTCCAGGCACAATGATGTCTTCATTTCATCCTTGATAACAGCCTGATAGCAATTCCAGCTGGCCTTTGCTGTTGGCTTGCCCCTGCAGCTGACCACCTTGCGCCCCACCCATTGTGGCTCATAGTAGTCAAAGAAGAGTTGGAACTCAGCTTCATGGCTCAAGGATAAGGATCATTACAGAGAAGCTCAAATCCTTGGCCAACATGCTCAGGCTTAATAAATGCAAGAGCAACAAACTTCTGGATCAGAAACTTGTATTTAACAGTTGTATCTTGTTGTGTGAGAGAGCTGAGGAGGGTCTTGCCCTTAAGGCGTCTATTAATAGCTTTTCAGTAATAAAAAACACCCTTGTACCTTGCCATTGAAGTTTTTTACAAAGGCATTGTATTGGGCTGTCTCATAACCCATGATAATTATTTTGGGCCAAGGGCTCTATTGTGTTCCTTTTCTTCAGCAGCTAGGGTTACTTCATCTTTATTAGCATCATCAGGATTGGCCCTTGTTGACGGACCAAGATTCTTTCCAGTCTCAGTGGGAATAGCTTTAAGGCCCTCCTGTAGACTATTGAATGCTCTTAGGTAAATTTCCTCTGAGGCTCCAGGAAGAAGAAAATATGCAAAGGGGAGGACTTTATCATCAAGCTGAGCATGCACTACCAACAGCTGATAGAATAACTTAGGACATGTTGCAAATGTTCCATCACAGAGCCAAGTCTTGTTGGCACACAGTTGCTCTAGATTCTTATAGGGGGCATAGCATATGATCCTTTCTTTTGCACCAGGTCCATTGCTGTGAAGAATGAACTGTTCATTGTCTTGTGTCATCTGCAACTTAGGAGTAAGGACCAGGTCTTTTAGTTGGGTTGCTCTTTTTCTAATTGGGTTTAGCTCTTGGCGTCTATCACAGATATACTTAACAAGTTGTTCAATGTCAGGGACAAATTTAAGATTCTATTTGCTCAATTTCTTGGTGGCCTTTACTTCCAGGTGAGTTGCTTTAATGTCTTTTGATACTGGGACCATTTGGAATAGGTACCATTTGAGCAGCTTCTCAATCAAAGTGGTGGGAGGCATGCAGGTATGTTCCCTCTTTTACAAGGTAACTTTGTCCCAAACTTGGCTGTTTAGGCATTCTGGGCAGCCTCTGCCTTCACATGTGAAATGTTTTCTCTTGCTTTATTGCTTCTGATTATTGCAGATAAACACATAGCCATCACTGACCATGCTTGGGCCACCTTTGACTGAAATTAATGGAAATAATTTTGGGAATATCTTTGGGATCCTGAAGGAGCCCTTAACATTGCAAATATTGTGGGCTTTTAGTGCATCCCATGGCACAGGAGGGCGTGTTGAAAAACCAGAAAAGTACTCATGTTGCTCATAATCTTCATGTTCACCAGGAGAGGGTTCAGGAGTTTGTCACCCATGACACTTGCCTTTCTTTTATTCTTGTTGATGAGATCTTTATCTTCCTCAGACTCATACCAGATATGGGAGGTGAAACCATCATCAGAGTCCTTCTCAGAAGCTGAAGTTGTTGGTGTTTTCTTTTTCTGTTCATCTTTTTTAAGCTGTTTATTAAGCACGTTTTTGTAGAAGAAGAAGACTTAGTCTTAACAGTGTCCTTGGCAGTTTTTTATTGGGATTTTTCTTATTAGGCTGGGGTTTCTTTGATATATCCTATAAATAAAAATGGTTTAGAGAAATAACTGTGAGTAAAGTATAAAAAAATGAAAGTAAAAATGAAAATATATCAAGTTGTGGAGAATTATTATATAGACTATGCAAAAAAAACCTTCAATATTATTAAGATATGCAATATTGAGGCTTTTTATTAAGAAAAAGTTGGATAAAACTACATTTAAATGTTTAGTGTTGATATTTTAAATGTTGACATGTATTAAAATTTTGATTCTAGACAGTTGACCTAAAATATTGTTTTAATTCTGACAGTCAACTTAAAGACAGTCAGAATTATTGAGGTAAATCACTATTTAAAAAACATTTAAATCTTAATTAAATTAATATTGGGCTTAAAATCTAGACTGAAATTATGCTATTTGGTGTTTGGGCTATAATAAAGTTATATTCATATAAATTTTAAAAACTAAGTACTACATGTTCTAATAAGTAGTTTTATTATTATTATGTGAAGTTTTGGTATTCTAAGCTTACCATTCTGTAAGGTGAAATTTTTAAGCTGTGCCTTTTTCTTATTAGATTAGTGAAGGTGACAAATTTGCCAGAGTTGGCCTTCTTTTATAGTGGAGCTGCTATTTAATCCCACTTAAATTATGTCATTTTGGGTGCTTAAATTATTCCCCTTGATCAACTTTTGCTCTTGTATTGGTTTTCCTTTGTGTTGACTTAAAATGACACTATATAAATCCTAGTTTTAACCTATACAATCTGGCTTAATCCAATGTTTAAGGGTTAACCGGAACATGTCCAGTGGTTTCAGATATATAGTAAACCACTAATATAATATACAACAAAGCTTGAAAAATTTTATCCACTATATCTAAAAAGACTATTAAACAAAGGTCCAAATATAAATAACTTATTATAAGTGAAGATATTCCAGATTACATGTATTTTTATTAAGAAATATTATAAACTGTTATTATATGTCAACATTGTGGAGATTTATTGTTGAAGTTGGGCTTAAATTTAAAGTATAATAATTTTGTATTTTTAATAGTGATTTCCTTCTTATTTTTTAATAATAATTGAGCATATTCTTAGTTGGTGTCAACATCAGCTTTGTTTTATTGTTGATTATCAATTCCAACTATGAAAAGCAATATAAAAATTAGTTTATTTAGAACATGGCTAGTAGGCTTTGGCCTAAGTGCCAAGTTGAAGTCAACTGTCTGCATGTCAACAAAGTGTCAACATGCAGACAGTTTGAATTCCAAATTTTCCCTGTTTTTTTCTTGCATTTGCCTGTTTTTGCTCTGATGTTGATCACTATGTGCTGTAACGCTCACAAAAGCGTTGAAACCATCAACTTACTCCTATTATTCCTATACTGTTACAGCAGTTTCTGCTACAGTTTCAAGCTTTAAAACTTACTTTTTACTTATTTTTTCTTTGTTGCAGTTTTGGAACAGTCCACAAACTTCTATATATAGACAAAAATTGTTAAGAAGAGTGGGCTTAAGCCAAAATTCTAAGTTCCCCTTGCTTTAGGTTATTTTTCTTTTATTTTTTACATTTTCAAGATTAAGACAGAATTATTATAAATTTACTATTATTTTTATAATTTCTCATATTCCTGAATTTACTTAAATTTAAACCTCAAACTTACATTTGCTTTTTCTTATAACTGAATTTATAAACTTAAAGATTCAAAAATTAGACAGATTCACTTTACCAATTAATGTGGCCAGTTTTAGTCAGCTTTAAGCAATTTTCTGAACATAATGGAGATGGTTAGTCAGCAGAATTCCGCTATGCTGGCAAATCTCTTAAATTTCAGATATAGTGTTTATAGATTTTTAAGTTACTATTCCCATGGTGAATTCCCCAACATTGATACAGTAGTTTTAAAAGCTATGGCAACAAGCAAAAATTCTTCAGATTTAAACAAAATCTAAGTTGCACAAGATTCAGGATTCAATTAGTTTAAATATCTTTGGTTAATAAATGAACTGTCAAACCAAAAACAAAATTTCACTAACCTATCATACAAAATTAAAGCAAACATCAAGCGGTGTAGTTCAAACCACAAACAAAATGAACTGGCACAACAGGTGAAATGGATGGATGCTATTCCAGAGTATATTATAATCCAATCAGGATTCATATGAGGCACTGACAGAAGGACTAAAGTGAAACAAAACTTGAGCAACCTAGAAGCAAGATTACACAAGCACAAAACAAAATGAACTCACACAAGATGTGTAGTATGAGCAGCCTAAAATAGAAAAATAACAGTATAACAGCCAATCAACAGCTATCTAATTTAGGACCAGAGGCATTTTATCCATTTTCATGGCTCCAGATTTGTATGGAATGGTCTTGAGAACTTTTCAAATATGGACTTGAGATTACAATAAAAATAATTCATTAAATTTTAAATTTTCTACTTTTAGTGATTTTATCCTAGGTTTTTTTACAATGGTTTTTACAAGCAATATCTTCAACCGCGCCAGCAGCCAAGCCAGCTTCAATGGAGGCAAGGCTCAGAACGTGGAGGCACCCGTTTACACCCAAGTCTTTGAGGTGGGTAACAAGGAAGCTGACCTGTTACTGTCCCCTGACCCATATGGCTTTGACTTGTTTGAGAGTCACTTAGCGTCTAGTTCTGCCCTTGCTCTCACACCCACCCCTGCACAAGCTGCCTGTCAACCAACCAATCAGGATGGCAACCTCAATCCAGAACACTTTCCTGCCACCGCCCAACCTGCCCCCCTCAGCCAATCAGGCTTCAGCTCCTGCCATTCAGTGCCCCAAACGCAGAATAATCACTGCCCAAATTCTTCAGGAAATTGTGGCACTCAACCTGCAGGGTCTGTCCTGGGATCAGATAGCCAACCAATTACAATTTACCTGGGCTACTATCATGCTGGAATTCAACAACCTGATGAATAAGGGAAATATGATTGGGACAGCCAAGAAGCCAAAGAAGGCCACAGAGTCCCAGATCAATGAGGCATACCCAATAATGCTTGACCTCCTCCAGTGGGGCCCCAAGCTTTCCTTGACCCAGGTCCGGAAGCAACTTGTGCACCATGGCATTTGGGTGTCTGAGCGCATGATGCAGCTCTGGATGCACAGAAAGGTGGCTTTAATTAGGGTTCTTACAAATTTTGCCGGTGACCAATAGGATGGCGCTGAGGATTCCCTATATGACACCGCAATTGAATCTCCCTGGTCAGATGCTTGACAAGTCTAACAGATGACATCATGTTTGTCTTGTACTACAAGTTATCAATTTCATTTGACAATTTTGGTGAGCAAGGACAAGCTGCCACCAAGAATGGAGGGAATAAGGTCAAGAAGGGGACATTAATTGGTGCGTTTCTGGCTGTTTCAGCCAAGGGTTTTGTCTACTATTAGACAAACCCTGATTTCATCAATGAGTACTCATACAGTCACATCCTCGGTGGATTGCTCAACTCCTGGGATGGCTCAAATTCCAAATACTGGGTTTTCTTGAGCCACCAGATGAAGGGAAGCTCCACTGCCCTTGAGGCCATCCAGGGACGTGGGCGCCAGGCCTCAGTCTACCCTGCTGGCCATGCAGACGTCCATCTGGATGATTTTATCTTCTTCAACATTGGAGATATACTACGGGAGCGCCGCCCTCAGGCTTTCAACAACCTCTATCTTGGGGTCCTTGATCACAATTTTCTCTTTGGTCACCAAATGGTGGCTGACTTGTTTGCGCAAATGGTTTTCCATGTGAACATGGGAAACCAATCACGCAAGGATAAGTGCCTCCCACCCCGTGCCACAGTAACCTATCAGCCCATCCAGCCAATGACTGATGAGGAGTACAATGAGCAGTATATGGCGGCCATCACATGCAATCTCCTGCCTCCACCCCCACCACCAACACCCCTAACCCGCAAGCCCAACCCACCCAATCCCAGACCCCCCAGGCCAGCACTGCCTCTACGTCTTTCTTCCCACACCATTCTGCCTACTAGGCATCATGCTTCCCTGCCTCAATAAACCCCTGGTCCCAGAAATTTTCTATTTATATTATCTTTATTTTGAATTTCAATTGTTTGTTTTCTCTTTGTTTATAGTTGGCTATATTATTTATGTTCAGCTTATTTCTATAAAATCATATATTTACTATGTTGTGTATCTAGATCCTTAACACAGTTATTTTTAGCACCCAAACATAGCCCCTTGTGAAAATATCAACAACAACTTGGTGGTTGTCAAAATTTAAATTAGAAAATTATAGGTTAATTGTGTTTAGATGAAGTTGTTACTGATCTGAATTCAAAACCTTAATGATAAACTTTAAGCCAATCAGGAGCCAAGTGATAAAGTGATTGTTATGACATAAAGGGACATTCAATAATTCTTTGATGCATGTGCGCTAATTAATATGATTGGCTGGATTTTTTGCCATTATACGCCATTGCCGCTATGGCAAGTTGTTGATGGACTAGTGCCCAATCAGCTGCTGGGTTATCACTAGTCCATTAACAACTTGCCACAGCGGCAATGGCATACAATGGCAAAACATCCAGCCAATCATATTAATTAGCGCACATGCACCAAAGAATTATTGAATGACCCTTTATGTCACAACAATCACTTTATCACTTGGCTCCTGATTGGCTTAAAGTTTATCATTAAGGTTTTGAATTTGGATCAGTAACAACTTTATATAAAAGCAGTTAACACTATAATTTTCTAATTCAAATTTAGCTGAACACCAAATTGTTGTTAATATTTTCACAAGGGGCTATGTCAAGCGCCAAAAATAATATGGTAATCAAGGAAACAATGCCAACACAAAGCAAATGACACATATTGAGATGAGCGTAAAACATATACACAATGGGTAAAAAGATGGGATAATGTAGTAAATGGGAAAACAAAAGGGAATAAACAAAGAGGCAACAGTATCAAAATAATACAGAATTTATTGAGGCAAAAGCTATAAAAACATATGGAAAGGTTAGTAAAAAATCAATGAGAGAATTGGAAAAGCTTCTGAAGGACCTCAACTTGGCAATTGCCAAAATAAAGGACATTGACCGCAAGTTCAAAGCAAAGGTGAAGTCCGCATGTCAGGGAACCAACCCTGACTGGCCGGCTCGCTAGCGTCTGGGAACTGGCAGGTCACAGACTGGGTGGACAGTGTCCACCAAAGGATTGGTGCTAACTTAATGAGGTAGGACATTGACTTGCCCAACCACAACCACAGACCAGCGGCAGGGACAATAGTATCTATTACTCCTGTGAGAGTTATATATACAATTCCAAAAAGCTTGTTGGTATGGTCCAGTGGGAGTTTGGCGGCGGAGGCAGGCATTGGCTTGGGGGTGACGGGTGGCTCCATGTCTATTTAGTAGGCAGGGAGGAAGTTGTATTTATCTCTGTACAGGCCAGGTTTGGTAATGTACCAAGGGCCTTCTTGGTTGTATCTGGTTCTCTCAGTGATTCTGGCCCAGGGGTCCCAGGCTAGTATGTTGTCGGTGGTATAGTCTCTGTACTCGGCTTTTAGGGGGTACTCTGTGAAGTGGATGGGACCAAAGGGAGCACCTGGCTGGCGGTACGTAGCTGGCGGGTCAGCAGGGGGGTTAGAGGATCTTCAAGTGAACTGACAGATTACAAGGATAAAATACGGCAATAATTGGGGAAACCAATATCTCATAACCTTTATTTAAAAATGACAATGGGGTTTTGGTCTTGGCCTGACGGGTATTTATCCCACACTGCCAGGCTTCACTTCTTGGTTGGGTTTTCTGGACTTGGGCGGGTTGGCATTTGGTGTCTCAGATGGTGGTGTGGCACCCGGCACTGGCAGTTTGTCACTGGCCACTTTGGGGTGAGAAGACTTTGAATCCTTCTGTTAATTGATTTGAGTGTTGGGTGCCTCTTTGGATTCAGTGCCTTCCCTGGGACTTTGGGAGAGTTTGGAATAATTCCCAGGGGGAGATTTGTCTATTTCACCGGGCAAACTGCTGGTGTCAGGCGTTGGCACCTTGGGGGAATTCTCAGCATCTCACACTGGCAGTTTGCTTGCAGAATCCTGCGGGACAGCTAAGGGTTTGGGTCCTGGCAGGCTGGTAGCAACTTCTTTAATTAGTAGCGGGTTGTCGTGTTCCCAGCCTATGAGTCTGGCGGTCCGCAAAATGTTTTGTCCAGGGTTTGACTCTGATTCTGTATTTTGAGATTTAGGAGCATCCAAATTGTCATTCCTGACACCGCGGTCCTCACTGGGGACAAAATTTATAAGGTGTCCACAAAGGCACTAATGTCAAAAATGCCTGACACCCCAGAAATAACAATTGAGCACTTACTAAATATTCAAAAAACTGTGGTTGAGGGGCTCCAGTTCAAGGCATACAATCTTTCCGCGCCGTCTGTCTGGGTTGATGACCTGGAGATGTATGCCCACCTCAAACCCGCCAAGTGTGCCAGGGCAGAGGACACCAAATTGCCCACACAACTGCTTGTGCCAAGAATGGCAAAGCTGGCTGAAGCCGCCAGTAAGGAAGAAGCCCAAGAAGGTAACCTAAAAAATTATAATTAATAAAGATTCTTCAATACTTACCTTTTTTTAGAAGATGTTGATGGTGAATCCACTGGCTCCTGGTCCCTTTTGTCCCCTTACCTTCTATGCCAACTATGCTAATCATGTGGCAAAACAGCTTTTCTTGTCCCTCCTGTCTTGCAGAAGCTTGAAGACAGGACCCATGGTATATTTCCAATGTCCAGGGAGGCATTGGATGGGCTTTTGCATGGCAAGGGGGCATCTGAGTGGGTAGTTACTGCCTACAAGGATGCCCAACTGGACCGCCTGGACCCAGTTAACCTCGGTGGAGCTTACTGTGTAAACTCCATTGAGCTTGTTTGGGATGTCCTGGCAATGCTCCCATTCAAGAATATACCAAAGATGGGCTGGGCCCATGCGGCTGCTTGCTTCTGCTTCCTGGTGGAGCATACCATCTCTTACCTGTTGGAGAACTTTGGGCTCATGGTGTCAAAATTGGCTGTTGCAGACGCAACAGCCGTAAAGAAGACCAAGATCCTCCTGGCGGACTTTGGGCTGGCCTGGAGTGCCAACAAGACGTGGGTCCCTGCAGCTATGGAGATGACCTTTGCCAAAACCAAGCACGAGAAGAAGATTAGCGCTGTATACAACAAATTGTGCGAGTTTACAGAAGCCTTTGCTGGACAAAGGCTTCATCTGATTGTTTACCTGGGGTTCTTACTCTTCTTTGGGATGAGCGCGTCTGTAGATGACCTGGACAGGGTCCTTCTGGGGATTGACAAGGCCTGGCTTGCACTTGACAGGAAGAAGGTCCCCCCTGGATACAACTTGGTTGATCATGTGATCCAGGACGCCCTGGTCCTGGCAGGCATCTTCGGGTTTACAGCCCCACCAAAAAAGCTGCTCCTCCATTCCCACCTCACCATTCTTCCTTTTACCAGCAGGCGCAAATACTTTAATACGGGTGTATCCACCGTCCATGGTGTGGCGGTGGAGGTTGTGCACCACCTCCATTGTGGGGTGGTTACATACCTCCAAACTCATTATAGGTGCACTTAATTTTATCTCTATATCAATAAATATATTTATACTCTACTATATTTTTATATTATAAATAATTTTTCAAATGATATTTTAGCAAACAAGATTTGAAAAATCTATTGCAGAAATGGGCTTCATAAAAGTATAAAATTATACATTAATAAAATAAATTCTAACTTGTAATTTTATGTTTAATTTTTTTTAAACTATTTTTATATTTATTTGACCAAAATGATTTAAATATTTTTGCGTAATCCAGTACTGAGCGTTTGGGATTACCTCAGATGGCATAATAAAATAATATATAATAAAATAAGTAAATTACTTACATCTACTGATGGATCTTCTGAATGTGATTGCAGGCGTGAAAACATCTAAATATAAAATGATAATCAATAAATCTTGAATAGTAAATTAGAGAATATAAAAAATTTGGACACACTAAGCCTTTAATTGATTGGCTGTTTGGCTAGGCACACAGGGATGAACAAATCAGCGTGGCCATAGAATTTGGCCACAGTCTCAGCTGGGAGAGTATGGATCCCGGCCTGTAGCAAATCAAACAGGTCCTCGGTCCCTGTTGGGGTTCCTTGCTTGACAACTCACTTGAGCCACCTAAAGACTTCCTCAATGGGATTTAGGAAGGGCAAATAGGCAGGGAGGAAGAGAAGGTGCATATTTGCCGTGGCCAATTGCTGGGGGGCCACTGCAATGCTGGTGTCAATCATTGGGAATTCCTTGAGAATGTCAGCCACCTTGTGGAGACCAATGTTTTCCAGCACAATGACATTGGTGAAGCCTGGGCTCGTGCACCTCAGGTGCTCCTGGACCAATCAGAGGAATGATAGAAAGGTCCGGCTATTGTGGGAGCCTAGTATTATTTGGTAGAGCTTGACCCCCTTTGGACCAAGGAGAGCCACCATTGAGTATGCTGTGGCGCAGACTGCAGCACGCCAAGCCATCCCGTCATTAGAGCCTCTGGGGACATACCTATACTCATTGTGCATTGACAAGGCAAATGCTGATTTGTCAATATAATAGAATTTCACTGTCCCCTTGGCTTTGAGGGCAGTGTACGCCTCCACGTAATCTTTCTGGACATCAATGTTGGCTGGGCTATTTCTGTTGTAGGGGGATACCCTGAGCTTTTTCCAAGAAAATCACATTCCCTTCACCAGACGGTAGTAAAAGGAAATCAAGGCCTTGATCCCAAAAGCGGACTTGACCATGGCCTGTATATTTGCCAGTTCAAGATGGCAGTCCTGGGTGAT
This sequence comes from Entomophthora muscae, assembly GCA_014839935.2. Lineage (NCBI taxonomy): Eukaryota > Fungi > Entomophthoromycota > Entomophthoromycetes > Entomophthorales > Entomophthoraceae > Entomophthora > Entomophthora muscae. The sequence goes on along the minus strand of QTSX02000837.1, from coordinate 84,200 downwards.
CCACTGGCTTATTGCCCATTTTTGCTCCTTGGTGAGCATGGTTGACATGCGCAAGGATTTCTCCGCGGCAAGGACACAACCAGTATTAATGAATTTTTGGAAGGTCTTGCTGGCGTATTTGGGATCCACTCCAACAATGGCTGCAGCCGCCTTGTAGTCACCTAATTCCCGCATTAACTTAAGCAGGATGATGTGTTCAATATCAGGGATGCGCTTCTGGGTGAGCTTTTTGGCAGTAGGGGTCAACTTATTGGGATTGGGCACAACACAGGGCATGGGCACCTTGGAGTAAAACGCAGCAACTTTCTTTATCACCAGCTGTCCCTCATTGGTTTGGTAGAACTGGGGCTCCTTTTCATCCTCCTGATTGCCATCACTGACGTAGGGCTTGTAGCTAGTATCAAGTACAGGCTTCACTTTCTCCAGCATGGCTGACAGGACCAACTCTTTCTGGTACACAACGTCAAACACATACAAAGTAAGTTCTACCTCCTTGTTTCTAACCATTCTGGTAGTGGTGACCTTGGTTGGCTTCCAGTTCAGCTTTGGGACCCAAGGGTTTATGCTCTGCACCCTAGCAGCTTGTGCTCCTTGAACCAGCTGTGTCAGTGCAGCGTCACTATGGAACTCTCCTCTCCCGTCTCCCTCCTGAGTAGGCACTTGTGTTGTACTAAGTATATTCTTTGACCCGTGGGGCAACCGCAACTGTGGCGCACAACGGGTGCAATGGTAGTCTGTTGCTGTGTTCCTTCCATTTTGAGAATTTAATAAAATATTAAATAAAACTTAATTAATTTACTCCCTATTCTTAATTTTTGCTTTTATCTGTTTATGGATATTCAATTAATATTTTTTCCCACCCAATATCCCAATTATAGATTTTTTATTTCTTAGTTAGTTGTTTCTGGTTTACAACATCTATTTTAGAATACTCAAAAAAAATCCACCCATTTCCTGGATTTTACTGCCAAATTCAAACACCCAACACAATATTTTAAAATTTTATGTTTCAGATCTTGTGTCTTATTTTAGATATCTTGGTATCATTCATGATTACAATCCATTGCACACATTGTGTGAGTGATTTTGTTAACATAGTGAGTTGCTATTGTGTTTTGTTTTTGGATTGAGTTTTGACACACCACGCTTGGGTGTATTTTGTCACCAATTCACATAGTAAACATATGTACACTGAAAGTTAACTCACACCATTTTGTTTGTGAATCAATGTATTTTGGATTATATTTTGAATGGTTTTGCTTTGCGCGTGAGTACTTTGTTGCTGTGTTGACCCATTTTGCCCATTAACGCCAATAAACCCTGTTAACAGAGTGTATATTTTAACCTTAGAGTTGGATTTTGTTTAAATCTGAAGAATTTTTGCTTGTTGCCATAGCTTTTAAAACTACTGTATATCCCTTGTTACTACAAGAAATTTAGTGAATACCCTATCTTACTTAGTAATTTTGGGATTATTACAGAATTTACCCCCTCACACTACAAACTATTAACTTTTAGCGGTTTCATCCAAGGTTTTGTTTCAAACTTTACCCGCCTCTTTGTATCTCCTAAAATTAAACCCTGTGACTCTTTATGCCTTTGTATATAATCTTGTTCCATATGTGGCAAGACCTTACACTTAATTTGATTAACCCATAATACAGGTACCTGATGTGAAAAATGGCATGAAGATCATACAGAAAAGGACTGTGATACCTTCAAAAGGAACTTCCTCTGTGAGAATTGGGGAGCAGGGTAGGAGGAAATAAAACCAAGCTCTCAACCACAATAAAAATTGGGGTTTCAGCAACAACCAAAAGGTTGTTGTCAACAATTCCTGGAAGGCCAAAGGGGGGAAGAAATCAACTGAACACCAAAAGCAACAGGAAAAAAACCAAATAACCAGATTAGACTAACAAATTTCAAACACTATTAGAGTAGAGAATGATGAAGCAAGGTCTTTTACAACTCTTTCATTCATTTAAGGGATGAGATAGAATTGGGTGGTAGATTGAATGTCACAAACCAATTGACCAATGATATGAGCGGATACAAATGCATTTCTTGAGGCAGGAAGATCTTGCCAAATTTTGAATAGAAATAGTCAAAAAGAAAAACCTAACCAAATAACATCAGGAATATGCTTTGGATGCAATTACCACTGCTCCTGGCCGCTCTTGCACATGATATTTAACCAGAGGTGTCTCTTGGGTGTGTTAGGTGGGGGCATCTTCAGAATAATTCCAAAATTTTAAATTGATGGTCTTTTTGAGCTTTTTCAGTAACCTTTTAGATAAATATTCAAAAATAATTTGGTTGAAATTCCCAAGCATTTGGCAGGAATTGAAGTGGAGGCCTAAGAGGGAGGCGTAACTTTACATTCTCACTAGATTGATAATGAAGAATACTATACTGATTTTCATCTGTCAGGTCAAAAATCTGATACAATCAGGTAAAGTAAAATAAATGACTTGGATTTACAAGGAGTTATGACTGCACAATCCATCTGATATGGTCTTTGACAATCCTGCCACAAACCTCATTTCCTGCAACACACTCAAGTCCCATGTAATGAGACACATCAAGCTGGACCAAGTCACCAGCCTGCTGACCTTATATTATGAGCCAGAGAAGGCAGATCAGACCTCTAATGCACTTTGTAAAATGCAGAAAGTAAAGAGAGAGACCTAAGGACCTCAACACCTCTGCTTGTGCCAACCCCCTTCTCCTAATAACAACAACCATCTGCCTCAAGCACCTAAAACTCATAATAAGGAGAACAATAAACATTCTAATTGCACACACTTCAGAGTCACAGCCACCCAAAGCAAAAAGGATGAGGGAAAAGCATGTGAGAGCAATAACCAAGCCAAACTCTCCCTGACTCTCATTAGACTTGCCCAACAAGGAATACTGACCTAAAGATATTGACCAGTACCCTATGTTCCAGGTGCCAACCGGCAGCCCTATACTCTACACAGCCACCCAAGACCCAAATAAATTGATGACCTATCCTTTCAATTTTTGAAGTTACACTGGTTCAGCACTCCTGGACTCAGTTTCAGATTGTACCCTAGTCAACAGCAACTTTGTGAACATTTTCAAGATTAATAATTTGAAGATTATGAATGTAGTACTAGTTTATGAGCATCACATTGCTGTTACCTGGAAGACTGTCTCATTTACTATTGCTCTAGAAAGTTTTCACTCCAGCATCCAAGGATCAGACATTGAATTGCCCAGATCTGATGTGATTCTTGGCCTATACTAGCTAAGAAAGAATAACCTCATATATATTGGGCAATTTATGTCTTAACCATCAAGCATAAAGGGGTGAACCACATATTATACCCTGGAACTGTGGACTGGCTACTAAGGGATCACATGCTGTGAAAATAACCAAAACCCAAGAGGAAAAAAAGAACTTAAATGCCATCAATTGGTACGTGTGTCAGTATGAGATCATCCACTTTAAAGATAATCAGGAGATTGTGAGCACAAAAGATCAGGAAATCATTGTAAAGTACCCCCAAAATCTTTGAATAATCAATATATGTGTTACCCACAGAAAAATACATCCAACATTCCATACAATTAAAGGGTGCTTTACCCAAGGTGGGCCCATATATTGCCTTACACCTACTGTCAGGAATATTCCTGAAATAAACCAAATTCTTATTAGAGGGCAATGTTGGAAGAGATTAGAAGGATTGTCTGCTAAGGATGCAAAATTCAATAAAGATTTCCCCCTTTAATTGGGGAAAATATAAATCCAACAAAGGAAAAAACGGAATTTAATAAATGCCAAAATAATTTATCATCCAGGCAGGCGCCCGCCACGCCTGCCAGCTAGCCGCCAGCGGGCCTCCCGCCAACCCCCCGCTTGCCCGTCACCCCCTCACTGCCCAGCCAGCCGCCAGCAAGCCTCCTGCCAGCCACCTGCTTGCCCAGCCTGGCACCAGCGGGCCTGCTGGCAGTCCCCCCATCCACCTGCTTGCTCCCCGGGTCCCAGCTGACTGCCAGTCACCCACCTGGGTCCCAGTCCCCACTCTCCAGCTAATCAAATAAGTCCCTGATAAAAGGGCAAAATTTAGAGAAAAATGTATGCCCATTAGAAGAGGGCCAAACTCAAGTTTTAAATGTGAGCAGCAATTCTACCCAGAACCAATGGGATTCTGCACCCCAGGTCAAATGTTTGAGTCCAGACCCCAACTAAACCATGGCTTCCAAGACAAAAATAGATCCTGGAAATCCCATGAGTTGTAGCCACCACCTGACCACATGCCCATAGGAAATCATTGACTCTGGTCAAGAATGGCCAAACTCCCAACAGATTGTTAAAAAACAAGAGTTTGGCCACCTTCTCAAACCCCAATTCCCAATCCATGCTCCAAACTTTTGGGTTCTCCAATCCCTTGTTTTCATTCCCACTTGCAAAACTTTGCACAGTGGGAAACACTATAAATAAGGGACCCCTCCTCAGTAATAGCTTGTGATATTATTGAGTTTAATACCCTCAATAAAGCTAATCTTACTTAAACCTTAAGTCCACTTTAACTAGTTTGCCCCAGCCAACCTCCTACAATCCAAGGAAGATGAATTATCTCATCTTCACAGCTGTGCTTACAGCTTGTCTTGGGATTGGAGGCTATCAACAGGGATCAGAGTTCTTTGGGCCGTCATCAGAAGGGTTAGGCCATGACCACCACTATGGCCCTGGACAACTCAACTCATCCCACACTGGTTCCTGGCCTCCTCTTGTGTCTCCCCACTCCACCATGTCCATTGTGGTGTACACCTTCATGTACTATGTGTTGACTTACTTTACCGGGAGCTTTGGGAAATACAACATCTATGCCAAGGTCTTCTGCTGGTTGATGACAATCTACCCAATTGTCACTGCTTTGACTGGTTTTCAATTTTCCAATCTTCTGCCATACCTGCTGCAAGTAGTACCTACTGTATCTGGGTATTACCCCTACTGAGGACAAAGCCATATGTGCTTACCTCAAGGAGGCCCTGGAGAAGGGATTCATTAGGCCCTCAAAATACTCTTTGGAGCATTTGTGTTCTTTTTAGCCAAGAAATATGGGTTCCTATAACTAGTCATTGGCTACCAAGCCCTAAATAAAGCCAACATCAAGAACTTATAGCCCTTACTACTAATTGAGGAACTCTTTGATGCTCTGAGTGGCACCCCAGTATTTTCTAAAATAGATCTTGTCAAGGGCTACAACCAAATACACATTAAGGAGAAACACATCCCCAAGACCAAATTTTGCACCAAGTATGGAATGTACAAATTTGTTATCATCATCTTCAGAATGATTGATTTAATGTCCACTTTTTTTACCTTCATGGACAAGGTTTTTGCCCTATACGTTGGTGAATACCCTAGTCTGCTTGGAAAACATCATCCTGTACAGCCCTAACAAGGAGCAACACCACAAGAGCTTAGAGGCCATATTTGTCACTCTAGAGCAACATAAGCTCCTTGCTAAACCATATAAATGGCAGTTCTTCTTCAATCAAATACCCTTTCTAGGCCATGTGGTGTCTAAGGATGACATGAAGCCTGGCACTCAAAAAATACAAACTATCTGTAAGGTACAATCACCTAATGACAATAGCAAGTTAAGAACCTTCCTCAGGATGATTGCCTATGTTTTTTGGATCATTCCCAACTATGGTGTTCTGACTGCCCCACTTTTGCATCATAGGCATCAAGTTCAAGTTTGTGTGAACGCCACAAAAAAGAGATGTATGATTTTGACAGCTCAAGAAAAAGCTGGTATCAGCACCCATATCACAGTACCCCAGATACAATGGGAACTATCAGATAAAACTGATGCATATGATGCCTTCATAGGCGGTGTCCACTGCATTAAACCTAACCTGGTGAATATCTACCAGTGGCGCACAAATTTTGCAAACTAATTTACGGCAAATGCCGCTACCCTATCCATGAAAAGGTGTTGCTTGCCAATGTGCAGTGCCTTGTCAAGTTGGGCTGCTATCTCAAATGTTAGGAAGAACTCACAGCCCTCACAGACCACAAGTGGTTCATTTAATTCAAGACCCAAATATATCTTTTGCAAAGACAAACACAATGGACAGTGTTTCTCAAAAGGTTCAACATAAAAATTTCATACAAACTGGGATCATAACTTGTGACTGAAGATGCTCTATCATGACTCTATGTCCAGGCCTATAGGGCCCAAATGAACTGGACCTGGATTAGCACCTCCTTGTGCTCTGTATTAAGGATAAGGGGTTTCCTCTGGGTACCACAGACATCACCAGTGATACTGTGGTCAAGAATAAGCATCTTTTTGCTGATGTGTATGGTACCCTACACCAAAAAATGATGGACAGAGCAACCATCCCCTAAGTTCCAACCCGCCAAGAAGTGGATACCATTGTACATCATCACATATATCTTGGGCACACAGAAGAAAAAGCCTTTAAGAATTCCTGAAACACAAGGTTTGGTGGCTCCCCCTATACTGTGACATTAATGAAGCCCTAGAAAAATGTGAGATATGCAAAAATTACACCAAAACTAATACACTGCCCAAACTGGTACTATATTTCAAGCCCAGCTACTGTTTAAAGTATGAACACTGAATTTTGTGGGGCCTATGCCTGGCAAAGCCAACAACAAAAAGTACATGATCACCACCATTAGCTTTTCCACCAAATGATCAATAGAACAGGCTGTCAAAGCCCACACTAGCAACAATTTGAGTTGCTTCATAGTCAGGGAATTAATCAGCAAGTCTGGAAAGCCAGAATTGCTCATCACAGACGGTGGTAACAAACTGACCTTTAATAATACACACATCTACTTGGTCAATAAAGGGGTGAGGCAAAAGGTACCACACCATACCATCCTCAGTCCAACAATAGAGCAGAGCTTCTGAATGATAGCCTGGTACAGGCCCTTTTCAAGATCAGCGCTAGGGCATCTGAGAATTTTCACAAATAGTTATCAGCCACCCTCCTTGTATGCCAGACCTGAGTGAACAGATCTTCTGGAAAAAGCCCTTTGAACTGGTCTATGCCACACAGTCTAATATAATTCAGGTCTTAACAGGGCCCAAATTAGTTATATCAAAGCAGGCTTTACCCAGAACTAAACCCAGTTTATACCTTGCTAATTCTAATAAGAAATTCAAAGAAAAATGGCTACAAGAGACGCTGGTTCCTCTAAAGAAAAGGTACAAGGTTAGGGATAAGGTTTGGGTAACAAACACTGACAAGAGCAAGCTACAGCCCAAAAAGGTGGGCCCTGCTATTATCCTAAAAATAAACAACACTTACCTGGTACAATACCTGGGAAAAAAGAAGCAGGATAAAACCCTGTACCATGATTGACTACAACCATGTGAATCCCAACAAAAACATTGTGAGACTATGTTACCAATCACAGAACAGCAGCTATTGGAATACAGAGCTTGTGCCCTGGACAACCTTCCCGCTGACCTTCTAATTAAGGAGGCTGACTCTCAGCCAGAGGGGGCTGTTGAAACAGAAGGGTAAACCCCCAGCAAGGTTCTGCACAAGAAACCATGCACCATCAAATCGACTTTCCTCACACCTGGAGCCAAATATGGAAGTCAACTCAGATTACCAAACAAGGAATCAGGAACTAATGACAGTCTCAACCTGGTGGTGACTTAATTTAGCGCTTCACTCATTAACAGGATCAGAACTATCTCTATTCCCAATCCAGTTGATTGACCAACACAATCTTGTTTCCTTTAAAATGACTCACTGCAACCATATAATTCTCATATCTCAATAAAGGTATTACTAGTTTTCAACTATTTTCCCTGTGTCACTCTGCTAATACAGCACAGCTACAACACTTATTTTAAAGAAACGTGCCAGATAAGATATCCAGTAATCTTCAGCAACAAAAAGATTCCTCTAATTAAGGTAATAGCCTGTCCATAGATCTGGTTTAATCTATAACTAGTCTCATCTTTCATTCAGGCTTATTATGTGATATCAGCTCAAAAAGTGGACCTGACTTCCAGTCTGGGGTGGTTTGAGGCAAGTGACTGGGATCATTTATGAGCCAACTCCTTTTCAGGGGATCGGGCCTGAATTTTCAATGTAATATTTAAATATAACGTTTTTAGGACTTGGTTTTAATGAGAAGGATGGGTTACAATAAGCTTTTAAAAGCAACCATTTACTGCAGTTCCACTTATATATCTATTTGGGTTAGGTTTATTTATTGGGCCAAGTAGGAGTTCTAAACCCCAAGAGCTATTAGAAATATTATCATTTTTTGGGAAAGTAGAAACACTGCACACTTTTTAATACTCCACATTTAAAAGTATTGTTTAATATAAAATGCTTACAGTACTTTGATAATACTTGTCAAATATGACCCAGCGAATCCAACTTGTCAATCATCGGTGTATAACTCTTGGTCACACGCCATAATTTCCAAATTTGTTCAGGAAAACGTCATAGAACAAGTCTGAAGCTAAATCGTATGAAAAGATAAAGTTGTTACTGTAGGGATTGGTATTTAAAGGGGAATTCGATATTTCTTTATTCTAAACTTTATACAAACATTTGGGAATGTCTGCTAATCAGGTATAAACATAAACTTTCAGTTTGCCGTTGAGAAAATTTGGCTTTGTATATGAAAACAAGTTGTATATTGTATTTTGGACTTTAAATGAATTGTGATTGGATAGATCAAGGGTTTTTAAAAAGGCTGCATGATCGTTCTTAAACCATGTTCATTTTTCAGAGCTCTTTGAACTGTTTTTTTGTTTAGTATCAAATATTTAGAGCCATTTTAATTATGTGTATTCAAATTGTTCATGATCTTTTAGCTAATGTATATCTCTAGGTTATAAAATGCAAGGCAGCTGTCTGCTGGGGTCCCAACGAACCTCTAGGTAATTAAATGTCGATTTTTATTTCTGACTATTTTAGTAATTGAAGATGTCGAAGTGGCACCACCTAAGGTAGATTAAGTTTGAAGCGATGTTTTAAGCATATCTTTAGGCTGGAGAAGTTCGGATTAAGGTTTTATACACCGGAGTGTAAATCGGAAATCATATTGTATACTGAATTTTTAATTAAGGTGCCATACAGATGCATATACTATGTCAGGACAAGGTAAAGCTAGCTGTTAAATATTTCTAACAGGTTAGACCCAGAGGGTGTTTTCCCCTCTATTTTCGGACACGAAGGCGGCGGCGTAGTAGAGTCTGTTGGGGAAGGAGTAACATCCTTAGCTCCAGGAGATCATGTAATTCCACTTTACATCCCTGAATGCCGAGAATGCAAATTCTGCAAATCCAATAAAACCAACCTTTGCTCCGTCGTTCGCGAAACTCAGGTAATTCATAAGTTAATTCTCTAAACAAAAATAAGGGCCGTGGACTGATGCGGGATCAAACCTCAAGATTCACTTGTAAAGGAAAGCCTATATATCACTACATGGGCTGCTCATCATTCAGCCAGTATTCTAGTAATAAAGCTTCCTAACCGAAATTAATCCCTAGTGTGCTACGAGTTTTCCTTGGCGAAGATAGATCCTTCTGCTCCTTTGGAAAAAGTGTGTCTCCTTGGGTGCGGTATCACTACTGGCTTTGGTGCAGTAACAAAAACTGCTCGTGTGGAAGAGGGTGCCTCTGTAGCTGTCTTCGGTCTAGGCGGCGTTGGACTGTCTTGTGTACAGGGAGCTAAGGCCGCCAAAGCAGGACGCATCATCGGAATTGATATCAATAACAACAAGAAGGCATTGGCAGAGAAGTTTGGGATTACCGACTTTGTGAATCCAAACGACCACCCTGACACGCCTATTCAGGATCTACTGATTAAAATGACTGATGGTGGCCTAGACTACACATTCGAATGCTCTGGAGGCAATACGAAGATTATGAGGGCTGCTCTAGAAGCTTGCCATAAAGGTAACCCATGTATCAAGGATTCTTCTAAGATTAGGTTGGGGAACCTCTGTTATTGTAAGTGTAGCTGGCTCAGGCCAGGAGATCTCGACTCGTCCCTTTCAGCTTGTCACTGGTCGAGTCTGGAAGGGCTCCGCCTTTGGTGGTATCAAAGGTCGCTCAGACCTTCCTGGACTTGTGGCTGATTACGTCAATGGCAAGCTTTTCATTGATGAGTATATTACACATACCTTTGGGCTTGATGATATCAATAAGGCCTTTGAAGCTATGAAGTCTGGTTCTTGGTATTTTATCTTATTTTCTTGTCTAATTTGTTTAGCATCCGGGCTGTTATAAGTCTTCACTAAAGATGATGTTGATTCAAGGTCATGTAAAGACAACTAAAGCAACCTTCATTCCTCATAACCTTTTTTTGCTCAAGAATCAAAACTGTAGCAAAGTATACTTTATCAACATCTTAGAACTCATCTATTACCCCAAAGAGATACTTTCAGGCCATATGGTTAGGGGTCTTTAGTTCAATTTAAAGAAATCAAGTAGCTTTTGGGATAGAGTTTTAAATAAAAGAGAAGAGATGTGTTTATTAGGAGAAAAAGGTATCATGAAGTGAAAGGTGGATTTCTGAAGTCAGGAAAGATGATGAAAAACAGTAATATATGGAAGCATAATCGATGCTTGGAAACAATCACTGTTAATAGACATGAATATAAACAGGAAAGAAAATATGACATTTAGTTTAAGAGTTAGACCATTTTCTTATAGACATTTCATCCAATTAATACCGTAGGTTTCACAGATTTGAGGATAAATAAGATGAACTTAACCTTAAAAAAATCCAAGCGTGTGTGTACAATATACACTAACTTAACAGATTTTGGGGCATTAATAGATAAAAGAACCCAAACCTCTATGAACTACCCAAGCCAACAAAGAAAGTAATCGGGACACGGTACAAAAGCCTATAAAAATAAAAAAAAACTGGTTTCAGCTGCCTTCAGATTAAAGTAAGCTTGCTAATAAATTAATGACAATACAAATCCAGTTGCAGTGAGTTGAAACTCAGACCAGGAAATAATCGCAGTAACAACTCAATCCACAAACAAACTCACTCAGTTGATGGGTAAAGTGGGATGCTTGAAAGTACGGTACCTAGCTCTCTAAAATAAGATGTATAATTAAAAGTATAAATCATAAAAATATTGTTGTGTATATCTGCTTTTGGCGTAAACTTAAGATAGGTTGAATGAAAACTAATTCATTGGTTTTAAAATGAGGTTTGTACAACCAGAAATGACTATTCTAGATAGAAAAACATATAAACAGGCACTTGGGTGGTATTGATTCTAATACAATAACCACATTAAATAGTGTTTAACCCCACAAAGTTAGAGCTGCAATTTAACTTAGTTTGATTTAGGTATTCTTTTATTAAAAAATGAAGGGACACAACAATAATATAGTAATACAGTCAGTGCATAGTGTGGCCAAGGCAAGCATAATCTAGTTATCTACCCATGAAAGTTATCAGCAAGACAGCAAACAACCTTGAGTGTGCACAGTCACAGCATCTAGTGCAATATAACAATTCAAAAAAACAGGGTATAAACCCCAAAAATCTCTGTCATAGTAGTTTTCATAATGCCAGAAATAAACTGTCCCAGTTGGACGGCAAGAAAATCCAGAAAACCATTGACAAAGTTAATAGAATTAAAGGGATGGAATCAAGCTGTTGGTCAAAAATGGGTCACAGCAGTCCCAGTTAATCAGCATAGTCCAATTATTTCTACCAAACTGACACCAATAAATAGACATAATCTGAGGTTCATCCAATACAACCTCATTTATCAGAAAGACCATCAAAAGTTAACCATACAAGAGTTTTTTTGCTTGCTGGACTAGATACATGTTGCAATGACAAGACAGGCTAGCAGCCATAGATTCAGATGGTATTGCTTTGCCAATAATTTTGGGACATATTGTTATTTTCCCATTGTTCAACTCTTAAGAGTTGAGTCCTTCTAAACTCTCAATAAACCTAAACTGGATTTATTTGACTTTAACATATACCAATACATCCAGTGATTGGCCTTCTCCAATATATATCCATCAATTTGATTCTAAATTGTATTGTAACTGAAAGATGGAGTTGATTTCCAAGTTCAGCTTCTTCTGCTCTGTTCAGTGTTACTTATATGCCGCCCAATGATGGTGTCTTTATTGTAAAAATGTAAGGTCTCATAGTTTGGGGAAGATGGTTATAGACTAAAGCTTTAATACCGTTTATATTTATGTTGGTCAAATACAAAAAAAGTAGGTAAGGTTTGTAGTAACAACTGGACCAGGGCTCCTAGAAGCTTGTAGGAGGTAAAATAAGGGCTGAGGCAATTGATTAATTCTAAGAAAATAAAATAGAACCCAGTCTTAATGACTAAGGACTTGGTCAAAAAATCAATTTCTAAGTCAGGGAATTGCTCACCACTAGTTGGAGGGTTAAAACTATCAATAATCAAATTGTGTGTATTATTATAGAAACTACCTAACTGATGAGATAGAAAATCAAAAGGAATCATAAGGTCAAAGAAAAAATAAGTTAACTAAATTAGAAAGGAAACACAAGCCACAAAACCTAACAAGTACCTTTTTTGAGGTGCAAGTCAAACAATCTCAACTTACTGTTAAGATTGAAAACCAAGCTTTTTTATTTTACTTGGTAGTGAGGTGCAGAATTGAGGTGAATGAGTTTAACCAAGATTGGTTAGTGGAAATAGTGTGGCAAAACAAAACAGAAGCACATGTTTCTTGTGGTTTTAAACTTAAAAAGTTAAGAACAAAGTAAAGGAGATAAAGGGGGGAACGGATGTTGCTTGGCAGAATGTGAAAAGAGAAAGCAAAAAGCGGGAAAACCTGGTCCAAAGATGCTGGCGTAAGCGGCAGGAGCAAAAAGGTATTCTGCTTTTGGACTTAATGATTTTAACTAATGTTTAGGTCTGCGGTTCAAAAATTGTCCAGGAGGAAAACAAGGTAAGATTTGAAACTTAAGACTAACTGTAAACTAGATGGAATATTGCTGGTCGAAGAAGGGTAAGAGTGAGGGAATATTTCTGAATAAAACAATGAGCCAAAAATAACCCAATGCTTCAAAAATAATAATGAAGTTCAAAAGTAGAATACGAGCAGCTAGAAATTAAAAGGAGAATCCTGACAAAAAAATCCAAACTGAAACCCTTGTCAGCTCTCAATTTCCAGAGGTTTATTCTGAAGACTCTCTGATTCTGCTGCATGGCATTTATCTGGGACTACTCTGGCTAGCTTTAGTATTTTTATTTATCTTCAGTGTCTCTTTTGAAAATCCTATCCAGAGATATCTGAAGCTTTGTTGGTGATTAATTATCAACTCAATGTGAATCTGTGTTTTATCTCATATCACTTAAAAATAGCTTCATGTTATCCTGTTATCTTTGTCACTCTTTGCTGCTCCAGCCTCAGGCCAGTCAGGCCACCGACCCTCAGAGAACTGACCCCTAAATTCCTGATTCTCAAAGATGAAACCTGGTGATGGGAAACATATGGACCTACAAACTCTGTGCTAGTCTGTATCACCATTCTGAATTAAAATTGGTATAAACCATTGGTTCTCCCGTTATATGCCCTACTTTATTTTCATGATCTATCATTTGAGCTATGTTCCTTCCTTCTGGCCTGGTCAATTATCTAACCCCCTGCCTATCTGCTGCTCTACCTGCAGCTTTCAGGCCCCCTGGTTCTTTATTTGAACCAGTGCATTTTACAGGATACCCCTTGACACCATAGTACAACGGCTTCACACTCAGAAATATACTACTATCTGATCCCCTGGCCTGTACCAGAGAGCATAACATATTCAACCGCAAAGATATCTGGCATACAACAAAACCCAGGCAGTTTAAGGGCAAGTATAATCACCTTTCAGCTTAGCGAGCCCCAACAAACCCACCTCTTACCCCAAAGTCTGCTACCTGCCTGTCTCAGATCTCCCCATAGACAGCTCTAGCAAGCTGTTTGAGATCATGTATATTGCTTTTTTGTGAGTGATTAATACTATGGCCCCTGATGCTAGACCTTGGTCTTGGGTTAGGCACCTGGTTTCCTACATATTCAGGTTGCATCAATGCTCTGGTGGGCTCTGTCTATCGGTCTGTCCAGTTCCTAATTATGAAGAGATAACCTCACAAGGATGATGCTCTAGTAATATGTTTCATTATTAGATAGGTGATCTTAGAGCTCAAATTTGAGCTGAATAGTGTTGTGACTGTGCAACCACCAATAGTTAAGGGAGAAGAAAAGAAAGCATGGTGAAAGAGAAAAAAGTTTATTCTCTGAAAAGGAAAGTATCTATACTATGGCTTGGAGATATGATAGGTTTATGCTGGATCATATGAGGAGGGTTGATCTGTCTTGGGCAGCATGGGTAGAGATACTTGATGTGAATTGAGCACCATCAGCAGTAGAGCTGATATCAACTGATGCCTACTTTGAGTAACAGACTCAGCTGGGCCCTTAATTAATCCAGGATAACATGAAGCTGGTGCAATTATAGCTTGGATGCTTTTCTGATTTTTAATATGATAGAAAGTTATGCATGGTACTTTGGATCTACTTTGTGTTGTATCATCTTACTTAAAACCCAGTGGATTCTGGCATTGATTATAGTTAAGATGGCAACATTCACTACCTGTGAGACATGAGCTGATGTAATATAAAGTTAACCCCCGTCTCAGGCTTAGAAGTTAATGTTAATTTTGGCTGTTTATTATGGAAGGCCTGATATTATTTTCATGATGAATGTTGCATCCAGGGCTATTACTGCAGGTTCTTTACAGGAGTGCCTTTGGAATTGTTAGGCTGGATTGGGAATGCCAACTGTTTAAAATACTATTTTATATTGTATTGATGATATAACCAATCCCAAGTTAAACAGAAGTGGGAACCAAAGATCCAGGCTAAGCCCAAATCTTCTATAAAAAAGTTTCGCCAGAAAATTAAAAGCTACGAATTGCCATCAAGCGTTACAAGTAGAAAGCTTTGACCCTTTGGAAGTTGAGCTGTTCTACTCAGTGATGTCGGACGATAATGAAGGTTTATTTCTCTCCTTTTAGTTTAAGGGTTGGACATTTCCCCTTCACAATTTATTTTTCCTTGCTTCAAAGCGCAAGTTGTTCTCTATAACGAATTCCTCAATCTTCTAACAGCGTCCTTTAAATCAAGATATGTGCAATATAGACCAGTGGTTCAGCTATTTTTTGACTTTATTTTTTCTTCAATAATTGTTCAGGCTTGTTTCAAGTTATCTTTTGAGCAGCCATTTTATCTTTCGTGAGAACTGCTTTGATAAGAATTTAAAAATTAGATTTGCTTTGATAAGGTTTACTGCTGATAGAGCTTGTCGCCAAACAATTCTTTTAAAGTTTCGGTTTTTAGTAAAGTTGAGAAGGATCCACGTTGGTGGTATATCACCTGAGATCTTAGATTCTTCTGAACTTGAATCCAAATTTCGTTCTTTTGGAAGCGTCAAAGATGCTATCATTGTCAAAGATACATTGACTGGGCTTAGTAAAGGCTTCGGTTTTATAAGCATAGAATGCAACGATAAAGATTGGCAGCGCTGTACTAGTGCTCTAAATGGTGCGAAATGGAGGGGAAGCAAACTTAAGCTAGAGCCTGCTAAGCCCAGTGGCCTAGATCGCTTGGCTGAAGAGCGTGAAGAGGTTGTGGTTGAAGAACCCGTCTTCAATCCTTGCCGACGTCTTTTTGGTGCTTTTTACGCCAAAGACATGTCCCTGATGAAGGATGAACTAGCCGACTCTCGTAAAAAATGGAAAAAAGTAAGATATGGTCGTGCTGTTGCACAACTTAAGATCCGCGCACCCAATGGGCGTCTGGTCTATTATGATCCAACCAAGCATCAACACCAACTCAAGTCATTTGCAAAGAAGGAGGCACAAATTCATGAAGTGATTGATTCTGTTCCTATCTCTAGTTTGACCTGGTCGATTGATCAGCTTAAAGAAACTGTTCCAGTAGCCTCTAGTGTGCATCCCGATAGAATTAAACAAATCTCTGCTATAAAGCAATTGACTTCTATCGAGCAGAAAGCGGAGCTGCTCCAGCAAAAGAAGGCTATTCTTCAGGCTGCTTTGTCGAATCTGGATGCTAAGGTATCCGCTTACCCTTCCTCTCCTAATTGCTTCTAGGTCTTGCCACCAAACCCTAATCGCATAGTCTTCGATAGCGATTCAGAAAGTGAGACTCAAAGACAAGATACTTCCTTGTTTGAAAATAGTGACGATGAAACCGAACATCAACAAGCAAGAACCTCATTGTTTGACGAAAGCGATCAAAAAAATGACCAGCCAAAGAGTAAAGGGCTTTTTGATAGTAGCAGTGATGAAGAATCTATAAATGATTTTGAAAAAAGCGATGCGGCTGATGGCAAGTTTCTCTTTGGTGAAGAAGAGGAGAGTGGCCGCGACGAAGACAACGATGGCGCTGCATTTGATATTAAAAGAGTTTTTGAAGGTGAACAGGGGCAACAGCGGCTCAAGATGCAGCGGCGGTTTGGCAACGATCCACGTTTCAAACTAGACGACAAATTCATTGATTCTGACGAAGAAAGTCTAAATGAAGAGCCACTCCCAGAGACTGCTGAAGCTCAAATGGAGGCCGATTTTGCTGTCGAAAAAAGCAAAGCACTCAGTGTCCTTCAGGATGTCCTGGGGCTTGCACCTTCTAGTACTACATTGGACGTAGCTGTTGCCAAGAAGCAAACAGGTGTTGAATGGAAAGAAATGGTGCGCTATGATCCTGATGCTCCAGATGCTGAAGAGTTAGTGATCGATGCCAAAGAACTGATGCCAGCATCCCAAATCAAGAAGCCTGTTGTTCAGCCTATTCCAGCACCGCAACCCACTCCCCAACCCAGCCTTCCCGTAGTATCGTCAGAGAAATACTTCACTGTCAGCGACTCTATTGGAAACTTATTTTCCAAAGATGCACCTAAAACTGATGGTGGCTTGTTCTCATTTATGCCTTCTGATGACGAGGACGAAGAATCCCCAGCGCCTAATTTCCTTGGTCTCAAACCCACCCCTGCCGCAGATCCAGTAGATTTCATCACTGCACCCATTAACGTTGACGCAGGCACTTCTTCCACTAAGGAGCCTCCTTTCTTCTTCCATTTGGGTAATCCAGACCTTGCGATAAACCTCTCCGATGGAAAGCCCATCTTTTACCGTACAGATCCAGTCGAGTTCTTAGAGACTGAATGGAGCTTCCGTCGTAAGCAGATGATTCGTGGCTTCAAATCTCTGCAGAAGCGCAACACTGCCTTAGCACGCAAAGGCAAGTTAAGATCTCAATAATGCTTCATTATTATTAAATAGACTTCAATAAAATATATAGTTAAGGTGCACCCAAGAGCAAGGTAAGGCTTATTTTATTTGAACTATTACAGAGAAGACTTCTAGGAAAACTTTCAACTTTAGATACTACAACGTTTAAACCTTGTCTACAAGACCACAGGTCTTCACAAACAACGTGATGATTGATTTACAATCATGAGTTAGTATTTTATCTTCATTCCAAAGAAGTCGGCTGCCATTTTTTAAAAACACTTAAATAATCTTTTGCGATTCGAGCATTACAGAAGCTGAAAAGGTCCTTAAAATGGTCAACATCTTCTTTATCATCATCCCCATTGTTGTTTTAAGCACATGTGTGATTATACCAAGCTGCAGATCAAATATTTTTATAAAATGGTTACATTTTTTGTCTTGATATCTTAAACCTTTCTACATTTTTAATTAACTGAGGTTAATCATATCTCATGAAGCTGGTAAACCAATAATATAATTTTGAAATAAATCACAAGAACAGCTTCTAGCACAAGTAAATGTGTTTTATATATGGTTTATCAATCTTTTGCAACTGAATCTATTTGGTTCACTAAATGAAAAAGACATCAAGGAGGAGCACAGATGATAAAAAATAGGATTATATGGTATATATTGTTTGTAATAACCATGTATTTAAGGTGATATGGGTAGCTGTAGGGGAAAAGGCTGCTTAAGCTCTACATGACCTGTAGCATGTGGGATAAGACTCCAAATCCCAACTACATTTACAACCAGTAAGGTTGGAATCCTTGATGAAAACTTATCAAGCTGGGAAAAGGTAAATTGATAAAATGAAACCAATTAGGAAACATATCAGTCCTAAAACTTGGTAGGAAGAAACATCATCACTAGTGTATAACCATCCATACTCAAAATTGTCAAGGTTAGAATGGCTGGGAAGAGTAGGCATCTCCAAAGCCTGATACGTAAAGGGCTCCAGAGCCATATCTGCAGGTTGGCAAAATGCATATTGAAGTGAAACTGCTGTGAACAGCAGTTCAAGCAAAAACACCCGAAAGTTTTAAATCAAAGTTAAATTCTTAAAGTTTACTAGTATAGCACTAGCTATACAACTACTAAGCTTTAAACTTGAAGCCAGCAGCTATTCAGATGATTCCAGAGGTTTTGGGCACTCTGGCGTGCTTCTAATTACACAGCCGGCATTTGTGCCGTCATAAACCGGGTTACTAACCGATTCTTTTGCAAAAAATAAACCCAGATAACTTGCACCTGCTTTTTGAAACCTTTAAAGGGTGAATTTGCAGTTTCTGTCTTAACAGCAGATCTAGCTAGACCCACTCCTTATCCATGGTGAGGTTGAAGTCCTCAGAATCCTTGATCTTCCTATGCTAAATCTTCAAGGTCTCATTTTTTGATTTCTGGAACAATCTATACCCATAAAATTAGGAACTGTCGTGATAGTAGCTACTATACCACAGGTGGGGGCAAGGGTTTTAAGTATGATCCTTTTGATATAATACTATTGGCTATTAGCTTGCTTGTTAACTTTTCCTTATCAGAAGATGAGAGCCAATGATAAGTGTATATCTATTTATAGGAGATCTATCATGTGAAGGCCTATACAGTGTTTTCAGTGTGATGCGAGCCATAGCTTTAACCACTGGGCAACTCTTATTAATAAAAAAACTAAAAATTTGATGATGATGAGTTGCAAGCAAGAAAAATATCAGCCCCAAGGCTATAGATGCTATTATCTTATCTTTAGCTCATCAGGATTATCTTCAGTTTGTATTAAAACAAAGGGGTTGTTTCTGAAAGCTTAATAGCTCTATTAGAATTATACCCTCTAGTGAGCTGCCAAACTTCATGTACTTATCCTAGCACATGGCTAGCCTCTTATTATCTTTTGTCTCTATTGTTGTTACAAAGTCTTTTTGGTTATTTATTGCTTTTAATATTCAGATACATTTTAAAAACTTTACTTGAAGCATATATCTTATCAGTTTGGATCAAATATGATATAATAATGTTGAGTATATACTTCTTGTGAAGTATAGTAAACAAGATAAAGGAGAAATTAAGAAGAGAATGATACTTTATTGGATATGAATATAGGATAATATATAGTATCATGGAAAGCCACATGCTGTCCATGTACATTATGAAGGTCACAGGGCTTATCTGAGTAATGTTCCTCTTAAGTCACCAGGCTTATTCAAGTTGTGTTCCTTTTAGGATCTGGATTATTTGATCCCTGTAATATATGGGCAAATGATAGGAGTGTCACTGAGTTAATAATTAGTCAGTGAGTTGTGTGGTGGGCCATTCAGTGAACTACTTGGGGCGCTAATTCCCCAAGAGGGAGTAATCAAAGATGTTGTGACATCTCCCCCTGGGGTGCTGGAAGGAGGAGCCTTGGGGATCTTCTTGAGAGTGTTGGGGATTTGGGCTTGGTATTGATCCAGTTTTGCATTGGGGACATAAAGACAAGAGTTACATTGTGCTGTTCTTGCTTTGCACAGGCAGAGTTGGTCATGGTGCATATGCTTGAGTTCTGTATGAGTGTCAATTCCTTTGACGAGGTAAGTGTTATTAGGTTTGACTTCCATGACAATGCCTGGTCCACACAATCCTGGGTCCAATTTGTGTTGGTTGTGTTTGACAACCCAGATTTTGTCCCCAGCTTGGAATCTCTCTTGTTGCAATGAGATTGCTTCCCTTTTGATCCTTTGGCGTTCCATTTCCTCTTGGTCTTTTCTGGCTTATAATACATTGGGGTCACTGTCATCTGACACCTTTTTGGGCAGAGGTAATTGTGGTCAGCGGATGTACTAACAAGAGCGGACTTTTGTCCATAGCTGAGCTTTTATGGGCTTTTGCCTGTATTATGATTTACTCATGTTCTGCAGACCATAAGGGAGGTTGGCAGCATGTTGACCCAGGCTTTTGGATTGTTAGCAGATAACTTACTGAGGGCTTCCACTAGTGAGCTGTTTAGTTATTCTACACGTCCATTTGCTTGTGAGTGGTATGGGCTGGTAATGATATGTTTTATACCGTTCTTGGTGAGGCAGATATTGGTGTCAATGGCCTTAATTTTGGTGCCTCCGTCTGTGATCAGGAGGTCGGGTTTTCCAAACTTGGCTATGATCTCTTTTCCAATAAATTGTCTTATATCATTGCCTTTGTGTTTTTTTGTGGCTTGTGCCACAGGCCATCCGGCTGCATAGTCAATAGCTGTGATGATTTACTTCTTTTCCTTGTTTTTGCCAGGCATTGGTCCCACAATATTTGATGACCATACCTTGAAGGGTTGTATGATGGATACAGGTACTACTGACTTGGGCAGTGCCTTGGTTTAGACGTACTTCTCACAGACTTTGCATTGTTCCAGTACTTCTCTGATATCATCTAGCATGTTGGGCCACCAGTAGCGGGTCTTGAGATTTTCATATAAGTTCCTGCTGCAGGTGTGGCCCAAGTCTCTTTGATATCAGAGGATTGTGTCAATCTTTTGCGTTGACAGGACGTAAGGTACAGTGTCACCATTTGGAAGTATTTGATGCAGGGTACCATATACATTTTTGAACAGGTGTTTGTTCTTAAGGAGCTTCTCTTGGATGTCCATTGGTGTACCAGATGGGAATCCTTCTTGGAGATTCCTCATGATTGACATGGGCCAATCAGGGACCCCATCAGCGCAAAGGACATGTTTGCTGTATAGCCTTGACAGGGCATCTGCAGTAATCATTTCCTTGTCTGGCTTGCATTCAATTTGCATTGAGTACCTCTGTACAAGGCTCATCCACTCGACTTGCCTTCTTGACAAGTGTTGTTGTGTTTTGAAAAATATTAACAGCTTGTGGCCGGTTAGTAATTTGACTGTTTGGGCCCCTTTCAGATAGCATTGCCATTTAATGAGGCAATGTACGGTGGCCACCAACTCTTTATTGTGTATGGGATATCTTTGTTTGCCAACAGATAGTTTCCTTGACTTGTACACCACAGGGAGGAAGTCCTTTTCTGCCGTTTGGATACAGAGTACCCCTCTTATGGCGTAGTCAGATGCATTGGTTTCTAATTTATAGATTCCTTTGCAATTCAGGTACTGGATAATAGGGGCAGTAGCCATACATTCTTTTAGTTGATGGAAGTCCTGATCTTGTAGTGGTGTCCAGACAAACTTGGTTAGTTTTCCCGTAATGGCAGACAGGGGGGCTGTTAGGGAACCCCAGCCAGGGATGAATCTTCTTACATAGGCCACCATTCCAAGGAAGGTGTGGAGTTCACTCTTATTCCTTGGAGCAGGCATTTCAGTTATGGCATATATCTTGTCTGAATCTGGTTTGATTCCGTCCTTGCTGATAATGTGACCAAGGAATTGAGGTTCAGCCAAAAAGAATTTGCACTTTGATGGTTTTGTGATTAGTTGGTTTTCTTCAAGGGTGCAGAGGACCAGGTGGACGTCTTCCCAGTGTTGCTTCAAGTTTGGGCTATAGATGATGATGTTGTCCAGGTAGATAATTGCTTGTTTTCTGATGTGTTCTTTGAAGACCTCGTTCATGAAGGTCACAAAGGTGCTGGGGGCATTGGTCATCCCAAAATTGATAACAACACATTAAAAGGATCTGTATTTAGTTCTGAAGGCAGTCTTTGGGATATCTTCAGGCTTTATTTGAATTTGGTGATAGCCTGCTGTCAGATCAATTTTTATGAAGATTTGGGACCCCCCAGGGTGTCAAAAAGGTTGTCAATTAGGGGCAGGGGATACCTGTTCTTAATTGTGACTTTGTTGAGCGCTCTGTAGTCTGTGACTAGGCGGAGTCCTCCGTTTTTCTTTGCTACAAAGAAGACAGCAGCACCAAAATGTGACTTTGATGGTTGTATGGGTCCTTTCTTGAGGGCTTCATCAAGATAAGCTTTTAGGGTATTGTATTCTTGTGGTGTGAGGCAGTAGGTAGGGTGTGCCTTAGGTACACTTCCTTTGAGGTTAATCTCATGTTGTATGCCACAGTCTGGTGGTACACCTGGTAAGGCTTCTTGGAAGACAGAGGGGAACTCACTAAATAGCTGGTTTTGGATGTAGTTGTTCTTACGTCTGGTTTCTGTATTTTTGAAATAGATAACTTTGTACGTACAGGTGTTTTAATTGATTTTGCTAGGGTCAGTTTACTCTTCTGCTTTCATGATTTTTACAAACATTTGGTCTCTCATAAGTGTGTTAAGATGGGTTGGGTAAACATGGTGGTGCACCTTGCCTTGTTGTATGGTGAGGGTAGCTGTCACAGTAAGTTCCATAATTCCAGGGATTATCCAGCCAAGTAGGGAAGCTTGGAAAGCCATAAAACTTTTAACAAAACTGACTGATTTAACGGGCTTAAATCAAACGGTTGATTGCAAATGGGTTACAGCTGCTTTAGTTTGCTGGTTGAATCTAATTTCCCCCGTAAGTTGACGTTGATAAATTGACATAATTTAAGGGTCACCCAATATGAGCTTATTTATCAGCATGGTCATCAGAAGTTGGTCACTCAAGGGTTCTTTGCAACCTGGACTAGATACTCACTTGAAAATGTGGAAGGAATAGGAGCCCAGGATCCAGGTGGTATTGATTAGTCAATTTTTGATATATATTGAATAATTTTCACTGTTTCAACTCTTAAGAGTTGAGTCCTCCCAAAATTTACTCAAATAAAAATCACATATTCCCTGGTCTAACTTTACTTTTGAAAATGCATCCTGTAGTTGGATTATTACGCTACATTCCCTACAATTTAATCCTTAGCCAGATTATTACAGGAAGATGGGGGCCTGCTGTTGGTACTTTGTTGTTGTTGCCGCCAAATGTTAATTCAATGCCTGTAAATCTTGGAGCTGTTCCTACTCCCGTCAAAGCTGAAACTCATGTGCTATCTCAATGTCCTGAATTTTATGCTGAAGACGCTCTGATTCTCTTGTAGGCCATTTATTTAGGGCTTTTTTGGTCGGCGTTAATTATTTTACTTACCCCTAGTATCTCAATTGGAAATCTCATAAAACAATATCTGAAGCCACGTTTGTCAGGGATCCAGTCTTGGGCAGCTGGCCCGTTGTTTTCAGGGGTAACTTGGGCTGGGTTTTTTGTGGGCAATGCCCACCACAAGAGGGGAGCTAACTTTAAAAGGTAGGAGGCAGACTTCCTCACTCAAGACCACGGGCCAGCAGCCGGGATTATAGTGTCAATCACCCCTGTGAGGGTGATGTACACAATCCCAAACAGCTTGCCAGAATGGTTGGTTGGGAGGTTGGGTGAGGAAGCAGGCATAGGCTTTGGGGTCACAGGTGGTTCCATGGACAGGTCGTAAGCAGGGAGATAGTTGAATTTCCCTCTGAACAACTTGGGCGTTGAAAATATCCATGGGCTCTGTCAGTTGTATCTAACTGCGGATTGTATGCGGGCCAGGGGATTGAGTTCAAGTATCTTTTCCGGGATGTATTCCTTGTATTCAGACTTCAGAGGGTAGTCGGTAAAGTGGACGGGTCCAAAGGGTACACCAGGGGGACAGAAAACAGCGGGCAGTAGTGCAGGCGGGCCAGGAGATCTCAAACTGAATTAGTAGACAGCAAATACAAAATAAGGCAATAGCTGTATGAGCCAAATTAACATAACCTTTATTCAAAAATGGCAATAAGTTTGGAGCGCGGGGTCTTTGGGTCTATATAGTACCCCACCTCCAAACTTAAGATTTTTTGTGGGGGGTCATCAGGGCATTGGAAAGGGCAGGGCCAGGGGAATTGGGGACTTGGGTCTAAAGGCAGCAAAATGGCACTCAGCCCGGGAGTTCTTTCATTGGTCAAGAATCTCAATTTGGCTACCTGATTATCTTGCTTTAGTGTTGAGGCCATGGGACCAGGCCGCAGGCCCGTGCCTCTTTCCTGGGTTGGCTCTTGATTGGTTGCTGGTGTAGACTTCAAGCTTATGAAGCTAATAGTTGTCAAATCAGTACCTCCTTTAGGTGCTGTGATTAATCCTCCATTTGGTGTGATGATTTCTTTGGTTTAGCTCTTTTTACTGCATGGGTCAACCTTCTCGAATTCAGCTTGTGGGGACTCAATCCCAGAAAAATGCAGGCGGGCGGTCCCGCGGTCCACAAGCCCGGCAGCCTGAAGGAATCCAGGGTCAGGGTTTGATTCCTGCTCCCAAGCCTGGGTTTCCAGAAAGGAAGAATTGTCAATCCTGACAATGTTGGTAGTTAATCATTAATTCTATGTGGATTTGGGTGGTAATTCCTGGGCAAGTGCCTAAAGTTGAAGTGCGGAGATCAAAATCTCCAAATCAATGGATTTTTTGATCTCCGCACTTTTTTTCAATAAAATTTTTTCCAAAAAATTTAATATTTTTCTTAAATTTGACTTTTTTAAAAATGTTTTTACTAGTAGCTAAAATTAAAAAACCAAGTTCAAAGTGCCCAAATTGATGCAATTTAAAACACACCTTAAATTAATTTGGCTTTTAAAATAGAATTTATTTATCCTTTTGAATATAGGGGACAAAATCAAAAGTGCAGAAATTGAAGTCCGGAAGTCTCTTCAATTTAATATTTGGGGCCCCAAAATTAAAAAATTAAAATATCACTTAATATTGATTCTATCACTATGTAAGTGATCAGAAAAGCTTTAAAATCATATCATACTCAACCAAATAAACTAAAACCTATCATACAGGTTCACAATCACCTGTAAAGCATTTGATTATAATTTCAGTGATTTTTATTATGTAAAAGATAGAGTGCTGAATGAAACAAATATTATATGATCACTTAGTAATTTACTGGGTGTAGTAATAGAGTGCACAAATTGAAAAAGCTTCAAATTGAAATTCAAAACACACTGATTTAGTGCTCACCAATATATTTTAAATTATGATTGGAATTTAATATTTTATTAACTAAGCTCCAATAGGTGTTTATAATTGAAAGTGTAGAAATTGAAAGTGCATTTAAACCAAACAAACGCTCTACTTTACAAAACCATAATAATTTAACCAGTGTAAGTTTAAAGCTTAAAATAAGCATTTTAAAGGTTAAAGACTTGCTTTAGAACATAGTAGAGTTTCAGGCCTTTTGGGTTAGTTTAGTGTAACTTTTTAAAGGGTTTAGTAAAAACTGCAGATTTTGGCAGTTTTGAAAAAAATATTAAATTAATTTAATATGTTACTATGTTTCCTTATGTTTTTAGGGAGTGTTGAGATCAAAGTGCCAAAATTAAAACTCCCTAATTGTCTGATCAAAAGCCCCTTTTTTGCTCCTTTCAAAAGCATTATAGAGTTGACTACCTCAATTAAAATATTTATTAAAACTAACAAAATATAGTAAAAAGCACTCTGAATTTCAGATTCTGTTAAAAAACAATATTTTTATTAATAATTTATATTCTTTTCACTAACCAAAAAATACTAATTTTGAGCCATTTAGATGCCCCCTAAGTCAACTCCCATCAACCCAAAGAAGGCCACCCCTTCCAGATCCAAGAAGCCTGGCCCCAAGACCACCAAGAAGACCCCTGAGCCCTCCCCCCTCTCCAGAAGAGGAGCCTTCTGAAGAGGAACCTACCCCCAGCCCCTCCAAGAGCCCAACTGGGCACAAGTTTGTCTACAGCCAGGCAGATGAAGAGGAGACGCCTTCCCACATCTCAGAAGAAGAACATGAAGACATGTACAACTCTGGAGATGCTACACCAACTGAGGATGGCCTTGAGACCTGGGATATCCTTAAAGTCCATAATATATGCAACTATGAAGAGGAGTTCCGACTGCCAGATGTCCTACCCATCTCCTTCCCAATAATGTCCTCTAAGGGCAATGCTGGGTTCTACCATGATGGTTTTATGTTTAAGTGTAATGATGAGCAGAAGAACTTGGTGCTTCATCATTACAAGTGTGAGGGGCCTGCCTGCCCCGCCTGTCTGACTACAACTGGGTTTACCCAGTTTAAGAAGCTGAACAATCAGCACACCTGCCTGGAACCAACTGGGGTATATCAGCGCCTAATAAAGTGGTACCTGCGCCAGAGGCAGCCTTTCAACAGGGGCCTTACCTCCCAGGAGATAGTCACTAGGGCTATTCACAACTTGACCAGTTTTCAAAAGATAGCTGTTGGAACTTTTGGATCCCTTCAGAAGTATGTCAGTGATAATTGCCGGAAGTCTGACAATGTGGGCAGATCTGCCACCTCCCTCCTGGAACTGGATATACCAAATGAGCTCAGAGTCACCTCCAAGGATGAACAGTTTCTCCTTCATGAGAATGGGCCAGATGAGCATAAAAGAACCATCTGCTATGCCACCCAGGAGAACCTTAAGAGATTGATGACAGCCAATATCTGGTTGGCTGATGGGACCTTCTCATCATGCCCTAAGATCTTTTCCCAGCTTTGGTGCATACATGGGAAGTATGGTGATAAGGTTTTACCAATGGTTTACTTTCTGATGTCAGGACAAAATGAGGATGACTATACTCATGCCTTGGAGATTCTAAAGGGGAAGCTGGATCTCCTTCCCCCTACTGATGCCCCCACTTCTACCCCCAAGAGGAAGAAGTCTAAAACCCCAAGCCAACCTGATGATGAGGAAACATCAGAGCCTTACCATACCCATCTCCTTGTTGACTTTGAGCCTGCTCAAGCCAACACCTTTAAAAAGGTATTTAAGAGCAAGCCTCATGGTTGCTTCTTTCACTTCAGACAATGCCTCAGAAGAAAGCTGCAGAGCTTTACTGAGCTCAACAGACTGGTTACCAGATCAACCTCCCAGGAGCCCAAGGTGGCCTTCAACTCCTTTTCTGCCATTGCCTTGGTGAGAAAGGAGGACTCTAGCAAGATCTATGAGGCATTCAAGAATACCAAGTATATGGAGGACAATGCAGCTGTCTTTGCTCCATTTATTGATTACTTTGAACGCCAATGGATTGGAAAACTTGAAACCAGATGCCATGGAAGAAAGGAAAACAAGATTGAATGGAACCAGTTCAAGTTTGTTAAGAATAAGACCATGAAGACTACTTCCTTCCTGGAAAGCTGGCACAACAAGTTTGCCAACTGTGTTGGGGTGAAGAAACCCAAGTTTAATGTACTGATCAACAAGCTCAAAGTTGAACAAGCAACCAATGAAACTCTTTACCAGGAGTTTTTAGATGGACACCAAAGTGTTTCCCAGAGCAGCAAGGATCTCAACAGCTTTGAGATAGTCACAAAAAACTCCCTCCTTCCTTACAACTCCTCCAACTGGCTCACTCATCTTGAGAACATTGCAAAATTTCTTTAATAATTCAAATAAAATCTTGCATTGCTTTTACTTTCTTTTAATTTTATGTTGTGACAATAAAGATCTTACCATGCAAATAAAATTTAAAGCAGTTTTTTGTGTAGTTTTGTATTTTATATTCAATTTAAATACAGCTTCATATAAATTCTAGTCTAATTTTTCTTTTAAAACTAAAATAAACTTTCTTTTAAAAACAGCAAATTTAAGCATATTTTTATTATCTAGCATATACTTTTTATTGCAGAAATAAATTTCTTGGGGTCTTTTTAGTCTATAAAAGTTAAAAATAAATGGTTTTATATTAAGAACTGTATTTTATTTGGCTTTGAAGTTAACCTCTGGAAAACCTATTTTTGCACCCTACATAGTGTTTTGATTTTTGCACTTTTTGGGGGTCCCATTTTCGATTTCTGCACTTTTGACCTTAGGAACTTCAACCTTAGGCACTTGCCCTAATTCCCCACCATTTAGAAACAGCTTCATACTATCCCACAATTTCTGTCACAGCTGGCTGGCAAGTGACAGGCTGCCTGCGCGTGTTGAACTGGTGAAGGCCTGCTCAGACAAGGCGGTCACATGTGCAGCAGCAGCAGGTGTCTGCTCCATTGTTGTGTTTAAATTGGGGCTGTCTTCATTATTTTATGTTTGTTGTTTTAACTCTTTGTTTTGAATTTTTTGTTTAACTGATAGAATTTTTTGTTGGTGTTGCAACATCTACAATTACTCCCTCTTGGAAAACCAATTCCCCAAGCAACTTGCAAAATGATTCCCCAATTAATCATTAAGTCAGTGGCACTGCTATCATTCAGCCATCTATTAAAGGTATCAAAAATTCAAATCCTAAGCGGAACACAACTTGGACAAGCCTCATGACTTAAGAAGAACATTACTCAGATAAGCCCTGTGACCTTCATGACGTACATGGACAGTATGTGGCCTCCCATGATACTATATAATATCCTATATTTATATCCAATTAAGTATCATTCTCTTCTTAATTTCCCCTTTATCTCGTTTACTATACTTCACAAGAAGTATATACTCAACATTGGTAATGTTGGTTGGGGAATGGAATTTCTCCCTTTTTTCTCCATATTGGGAGCAAGTTGGAGGTTTGAAGATTGGTGTCAGGAGTGATCCTGACACAGGTGGCCTGCTTCTCTCGTTTAAAGAGATTTTTTTACAAATTGATGCCTTCTTTTGGGTCACCTTATTTGGGGCAATTCTGATTGGCTGGAAGATAAAACTTTCAATACCTGAGCCAGGGTAGTTGGAAGATTTAACTCATAATTTCCAGAGTCATCTCTGATTGGTTGTAGATTTCCAGGTGAGAAGGCAGAGGGGACTTCTCAAAAATTTGGTCATATGAGACCATCAATGTTGAAACAAATGATTGGTTGGAATAAATTTGCTTCAAATTGGAGCATGCCCAGATCAAAAAGCAGTCCAATTTGATCAGGGTTTCTTCTATTATTGGAGTAAAAAACGGGGTGGTGCTGTGGGGACTTGAGAAGGGTAGTACAAGTAAAATATCTCATTAATTTTATAGGTATCTTTCTTTAATGTGTTTAACAGTTTGGTAGAATTTCAGGAAAATTTCTTGATTTAGCAGAGAAAGCGGACTCAATTCAAGCCTAGAGGAAAAAGTAACTTTACACACCTTTCATAATGGGTATCTTCACTCAGGACTATAAAAATAAGCTTTTTTACATTACTGTGCTAGAGTCAGCTGACCAGGTTATCTCTCACACTGATACATGATGTTATTGGGTCACTGTTATCACAGATCTAGTGAAGGTTGTGTCTATTTTCAGGAAATTATCCTTGGGTGACCAGCCTGTAAGAATTAGATTAGAGTAGGCCATGAGTTGAGTGGGCAATGCCCATCATAGGATTGGCACTAACTTAAAAACATAAGAAATATATTGTACTACTCAGGATTAAGGGCCAGTAACATAAATTACAGTATCAATTACCTCAGAGAGGGCAATATACACTATTTCAAATAACATGTTGTCATTATCTTGGAAGGGGGAAATAAGCAGATGTGTATAAAGGCTTTGGTGTAGAGATGTTTAATATTGAGTTAGTAGGCAGGAAAAATTGTATTTATTCTTAAACAGGCAAGGTTCTGTCATGTGCCAGATGCTATTGCAATTAAAACAGTTGTTACAGTAGAACAAAAAATGGGAATAACACATCCTTGTAAGACTATAAATCAATGTCAAAATTCTGCCAAACTCTTAAAAAATTTAGAAAATTTAAACATTGTCAAAAAATGGGTTAAGGCTGGAGTTTCTTAGATGTCCCTCAAATTCAGAATCTTCTCTCTTTTCTGCCCACTAAATACAATAAATTAGTTACACATTATTTTTTGCCAAATGATTATGGTGCTCAACCTGCTGGTTGTCACAATTATGTGGATTATGACATCACTCAGTCAAATTCTAATAACAAATCATCAACTGATAAAAATATTTACATTGACCAATAAGAAGCTGAAAATTCTTTATCCCCCAACCCAAATTCCCTTAAAACTCTCCTAACTTCTACACTAGAAACTTGTTTCTAGATAGCTATATTTCTCTGAAGAATAAACAAGTATTTTCCAAAAAAAATGTTTGATTACCTTGACCTGTTAGTCCCAGTGGTTGATATTTCATTAATAGCTTTATTTTAATATGCCACTGACCCCTTGATGGCTCCCTGGCCTGCTCTGTATTCCTTGGTTCCTTTGTCAACCACTTCTTATTTACCTCTTCAAATGATTCTACTCTTTTGGTCCTGTTATTAGAATTTGTTACACTCAAAAAGGCTCAAAATTGATGACCCCTTCTTCTCAATTTGGTTTAGTATTACAGAAGAAATTGCTGATTTGTCTATTTTATCCTCATTGTTTTTCTTTGCGTTTAAAAGCTTGACATTTAACCCTTACAACAGGTTAACTTTTTGTGCAGCTCAAGAAAACAGTTAAAAATATTTTCTCATATGTATAGTTTTTAGCCTTGGGATTCAGAGAGTACTCTTTAAAGTGCACAGGCCCATAAGTATCACAGTAGTTTTCATAATGTCAGGTATTATCTGTCCCAATTGGAAAGACAAAAAAATTGGGGAGAAATTTAGCCAATTTGATCAGATTGACAGATTTAAATCAAACTGTTGATTGAAAATGAGTTAATGCCACTCTAGTTTATCAGCATGAATTGATTACCCAGGGTAGATTGGCACTGATAAATAGACATAATATAATGGTCACCCAATACAACCTTGGTTATCAGAATGGTCATCAAAAATTAATCACACAAGGGTTTTTTTGCATGCTGGACAAGGTAGTCTTGGAATGACAGAATATGAGCCATAAATTCAGGTGGTATTGCTGAATCATAATTTTGGTATATATTGAAAAAAATTTCACTGTTCAACTTTAAAGAGTTGATTAGACACTAAAATTATACTCAATAAACTTAAATTATATACTGATTAACATTTATTTCCAGTGCATCCTGCAGTAGGCTTGCTCCACTATATTCCTTATAACTTGATTTTAAATCAAATTATAACTGGAATATGGGGTCCTGCTTTGGACTCTACATTGTCTATGCTGCCCAATGTTACGCCAATGCCCACCAATCTTGGAGTTTTTCCCCCCAGAATCTGAAGCTGAGACTATTGCCACTTCCCAATGTCCAGAGTTTTATTCTGAGGACTCTCTAATTTTGTTGCAGGACATTTATCTGGAACTTCTTTGGTTAGATTTAATTATCTTGTTAGATCCTAGTGTATATTTTGGAAATTTAACTAAACAGTATTTGAAGCTTCAATGGTGGTTAATTATCAACTCCTTATTGATTTAGGTGGTTATTTCACATCACTTAGAGACTTCTTCATACTACCAAGAAATTTATGTCACAATAAGATACACCTGGAAGACAGAAAGCTGGGAGTAGAGAGACTGATGATCTAGAGGTAGTAGTGTTCAAGTGGAAGATGACTAAAATAAATCATGGCAATGATATGGAGAACCAATAGTTCATAACACGTCTTTATTTAAAAATGACATTAAATCCTGATGCTGGACCTGAGTTCATTTAGTTTTCCTTTTCCAGGGGTCAATTCTAGATATTTAAAATCAGACAACCAGGCACCAAGAATTTAGACAGGAATGCTGGCCAGGATTTTGGGTGGCAAAATGGCACTAGGGTGGGGTGGGCTATCATTGGCAGGCACAAGTAGGATGGTTATTTGACTCTTTTGTTCTGGAGTGACATTCTTGGGGGAAGCCTTGCAGCTGGAATTCTCATCAGTGGCAGAAGATCTGTAAGTTCCAGTCTTAGTTTTATTGTTTGTCTTAGCTGATGTGAGAATCTTTAGATTAACAATTGGGGGCTTTTTCTCTGCATTAGGCCAGTGGCTGTGAGGTTTATTTGAGGCAATCTCTGGGGCATTAGCTGAGAACCTTTTTCAATTGTGAGCATCATTGAATCAAAAAATAAAGGATTTGATCCAAAAATGTGAATGATCAGGCTCCTGGTCCTTAGGGCTGGTGGCCTGCAGCTTAAGTTTATCAGAGTTTGATTCCTGTGTCAAGATGGGAAATCCTAGCAATCCAAATATGACTATTGCATGATAACCAGCTTGCCCTACCTCTAAACTGCTTTTCATATTCTCTCCCAAGCATTTAGAAATACATTGATCCTCTTTAAGTTCTACAATAGCCTTATAAGGCTACCATCTAATATTATATAAAATAATTCTTTCTTACTTCTATCTTGCTTTCTCACAGCGTCACCTAATTACCTGTTTCAAACTTTGGTTGTCAAAGAAGTAAAGAATATTATTCATGACATCTATAGTGTGCATGGTCTTTAAGGCATATCCCACCTTATGTCAAAGGGCAGCTGTACTCTGGCACAAGCTGTGACAGTTTCTGTCTAAAAAAGATTTAGTAATTCTCTGGAGCTCATGAGAGTAGTGTTTTTCAGAAAGAATAGTGCTATAAAATTAGTCATGAAGTTATCTCATATTTTTCCTTCATAGCACTGGTTATTAGGCTGCAGTAATATAAATTTGATAAAGGCCTCAGGAATACAAAAGCATTTAGAGAACTTTATCTGAATAAGTTTGATTTGGGCAGACTGGATTCAGGTGGTGCTGTTGTTATCAATGTTGTAACTGTGCTGTTTTAGCAGAGTTACAAAGGGGGGAATATATTTAGAGGATAGATAATAATCTTTATTGTGAGATAGTGATTATATAGCTATTGTGAATCAATGGATAGCAGGAACATGATTGGTGATCACACAGCTGGATGGAAGAGGGGGTGGCTTGATCCTGCTAATGAGTCAAGCGCCAAATCAAGGTATTCACCGTGAGGGATCATCATTTGTTCATGTTGATTGATTTGGTAATTTGAGTTGACTTCCGGGTCTGGCTTCAAGTGACCGGGTAATTGAATTGCGGGTCACAAACCCGCTTGGTTGGAACCTTGCTGGCGGGTTGAGCCTGCAGTTTTGACAGTAGTCAATCATGGTGCAGGGCTTTATCCTGCTTCTTTTTTCCAAGGTATTGTACTAGGTAAGTGTTGTTTATTTTTAGGATAATAGCAGGGCCCACCTTTTTGGGCTGTAGCTTGCTCTTGTCAGTGTTTGTTACCCAAACCTTATCCCTAACCCTGTACCTTTTCTTTAGGGGGACCAGCGTCTCTTGTAGCTTTTTTTCTTTGAAATCCCAGTTAGTATTAGCAAAGTATACACTGAGTTTATTCATAGGTAAAATATGATTTTATATATCTAATTTGGGCCCTATTAAGACCTGAATTATATTGGACTGTGTGCAATAGACCAGTTCAAAAGGGCTTTTCCCAGCAGATCTGTTCACTCAGGTCTGGCATACAAGGAGGGTGGTTGATAACTATTTGGGCAAATTCTCAGATAACCCAGTGCTGATCTTGGAAAGGGCCTGTACCAGGCTATCATTCAGATGCTCTGCTCTATTGTTGGACTGAGGATGGTATGGTGTGGTACCTTTTGCCTCACCCCTTTATTGAACAAGTAGATGTGTGTATTATTAAAGGCCAGTTTGTTACCACCGTCTGTGATGAGCAATTCTGGCTTTCTAGACTTGCTGATTAATTCCCTGACTATGAAGCAACTAAGATTGTTGCTAATGTGGGCTTTGATATCCTGTGCCATTGGCCATCTTGTGGAAAAGTTAATTGTGATGACCATGTAATTTTTGTTGTTGGCTTTTACAGGCATGGGGCCCACAATATTCAGTGTTCATACTTTAAACAGTAGTTGGGCTTGGAATATAGTATCAGTTTGGGCAGTGTATTAGTATTGGTGTACTTTTTGCATATCTCACATTGTTCTAGGACTTCATGAAAGTTGCAGTATAGGGTGAACCACCGAGCCTTGTGTTTCAGGAATTTTAAAGAGTTTTTCTCCAGTGTGCACAAGATCTCTGTGATGATGCACAATGGTATCTACTTCTTGGTGGGTTGGAACTTAGGGAATGGTTGATCTGTCTGACATTTTTTGGTATAGGATACCATACACATCAGCAAAAAGATGCTTGTTCTTGACCACATTATCACAGGTGATGTCTGTGGTACCCAGAAGGAACCTCTTATCTTTGATACAGAGCACAAGGAGGTGTTAATTCAGGTCTAGTTCATCTGGCCCCTAGAGGCTTGGACATAGATACATGGTAGAGCATCTTCAGTCACAAGTTCTGATCCCAGTTTGTAGGGATTTTCATGTTGAATCTTTTGAGGAACACTGTTCATTGTGCCTGTCTTTACAAGAGATAGATTTGGGTCTTGAATTGAATGAGAAACTTGTGTTCTGTGAGAGCAGTGAATTTTTCCTAGCATTTGAGATAACAACCCCACTTGACAAGGCACTTCACAATGATAAGCAGCTCCTTTTCATGGATAGGGTAGCAACATTTGCCGTCAAATAGTTTGCACAATTTGTGCATCACTGGTAGATATTCACTGAAATAGGTTTTAATGCAGAGGACACTTCCTATGAATTTATCAGAGACATCAGTTTTATCTGATATTTCCCATTGTATCTGGGGTACTGTGATATGGGTGCTGATA
This sequence comes from Entomophthora muscae, assembly GCA_014839935.2. Lineage (NCBI taxonomy): Eukaryota > Fungi > Entomophthoromycota > Entomophthoromycetes > Entomophthorales > Entomophthoraceae > Entomophthora > Entomophthora muscae. The sequence goes on along the minus strand of QTSX02000837.1, from coordinate 49,464 downwards.
CCAGCTTTTCCTTAAGCTGTCAAAATCATACGTCTCTTTTTTGTGGCGTTCACACAAACTTGAACTTGATGCCTATGATGCAAAAGTGGGGCAGTCAGAACACCATAGTTGGGATGACCCAAAAAACATAGACAATCATCCTGAGGAAAGTTCTTAGCTTGCTATTGTCATTGAGTGATTGAATCTTACAGATAGTTTGTATGTTTTGAGTGTCAGGCTTGATGTCATCCTTAGACACCACATACCCTAAGAAGGTTAGTTGCTCTCAGTAGAACTGGAACTTGGAAGGTTTGGCCAGGAGTTTGTTCTGGGAGATGGTTGCAAACACCGCTTTGAGGTCTTTTTGGTATTTCTCACAGCCAGGACTGTATACAATGATATCAGCTAGGTACACTAGGGTGTGCTTGCCAATGTGTGGTGCAAAGAATTTGTTCATGAATATAACAAAGGTTGATGGTGTATTGATCATTCCAAAGTTCAGGGCAACACACTTGTACAAGCCATACTTGGTACATAATACTGTTTTTGGGATGTCTTCCTCTTTGATGTGGATTTGGTTGTATAAAGCAGTCAATTCAATCTTAGAAAAGGCTGTTGCTTCTCCTAGCGCATCAAAGAGGTTGTTGATGAGTGTCAAGATTTTGCAGTCTTAAGGAAAGATCTTTATTGTTCATTATAGTAGGGATTTTGATATAGATTGTATGAGGACAATCTTTGCTACCAATAAGGTCTCATGTGAGGCTACGGCCTGGCAGTATCCCAAGTCCGTAGGAGAAAACACACGGGTCTGCAAGTAAACGGCAATACATTCTACCTTGATACCTCTGACTACTAGGCTTTGTCTAGTAGTGATACAAAAATAGAGATTCTTTAATCTCTATCTTCAAGGGTGAATATTCTGCTCAATCTTTAATCAGGAGAGCACCTTATATAGGGTGGTTAAGCCCTCTTGCCAGATTAAAATCTGACGCTTCCAACTCTTACTAGTCAGTCTATCTGTTCCCCAGACTGCTAGTTTCAGCCCCCAGAGTTAGGTAGCCATGCCGGTCTGGCATGGGACTTCAATAGATTACCAGACCTCAGCTTATCTCATCAGTGTATTGGCGGCATCTGGTTTGTGGTTTATGCATATGCAAGTTTAGTTACCCTGTTAATTGGGTTTTTGAATCATGTATTATTATTTTTAAATGACCTTCTATATTAGTCATAGGATTTGAGGAGTCTCCAAGCGCAAATTTTTGGCAGGAACCATCTTGCATTATTATTCTTGGGCATTCCATCTTATTGGATGAGAGGCGTTCTGTGCTTGAGATCAGGTATCATCAAGCTTATCAATCAGAGTTGATCCAATGGGAGGATCAGAATTGGATCAGGATCAATCTTCAGAGTAATACTCAATGTACTGATTAGCTGAGAAGTGGGGCAGGATCAGCTGATCCTTTCCTTAATCTTTCCAGCTGTATGGCAATTGGCTGTATAACCAATCAGCCAGGGGAATAATGGACAAGTCTACCATATTATTCCAGAGTCTTGACAATAAGTGAAAACAGGTAGCAGTTTTTGATGGTAACCTTGTTCAGTGCTCAGTAGTCAGTAACAAGTCTAAGGATTCTGTTCTTCTTTGCCACAAAGAACATGGCAGCACCAAAAAGAGATTGTGAGGGGTGGATAAGTCATTTTTCCAATGCTTTCTTGAGAAATGCGTTCAGTGTGTTGTCTTAATTTAGGATGATACAGTATATGGGTCACGTCTTATGTACTGCTCCCTTGAACTGAATGGAGTGCTGTATGTGAATTTCTGGGGGGCAACCCTGGTAATGCTTTTTTGAAGATTTCAGGATGGCATTCCACTATTTCTCAATACTGAGGGGTGACAGTATCTTACTGATCCTTGAAGTTTATGACCTCATGCTGGCAGCAGTCCCAGTCAATTGCATTAAGGTTGTTCTTTTCCTCTTAGGTCTCTGTAATGTGTACAAAGACATGATCTTGAAGAAGTTGGTCCACAGTATTAGGATAGATTTGGTGGTTGACACCTTTTTGTTTGATGGTTAACACTGAGGTGACCCAGTCTACATGTGGGTTATTTTTTCTCAGCCAGTCCAGTCCAGGCCAAATACCACATCAAATTGGGGAAAGCCAAAGGCAGGAACTTGTATAGTGTAGTGCAGGTTTTCCAGCATGATGAAAAAAGGGTGGTTTCCTGTGTAACAGAGATGTGATGTTCATCAGCTAAAACCACATTCTTAATCCACAAAGGATTAGTGGATAGTTTGAACTTACTCACAAAGTGGCTGTTAACAAGGGTCCAATCTGCACCTGAGTCCAAGAGTGATGAGCTGGTGTAACTTCAAAAGCAGAAAGGGTAAGACATCAGTTTATTGGGATGTCTGGCAATGATATAGAGTACCGGGTCTCCTGAAAGAACCTGGATTATTGGACACTGGTATACATTCTCAGGGCAGTACTCATTATTTGGCAAGGCAGAAGGTTGGCAGAAAGAGCTCGGCTTGCTTAATGCTCTCCCCAGGCTTTTTTCTTGTCCTGATTATTCTTTGTGCTAGTAACTCTGAAGTGAGTGCAATTAGACTGGCCATTATTTCCATTAATGTGGCTGTTAGACCATGCAGGTTTGTTGTTTGTGTTGCTACTGTTGCTAGGCGGAGGCTGGTTGAAACGTCCTGGGGGGTGAGAATCTTTAGGTCTCTCTCTTTTCCCAGTCTGCGCCTTGTGTAGGGCATTAAATGTATGTTCCACTTTTTCTGCTTCATAGTATAAGCTCTGAAGATTGGTTACTTGGTCCAGGTTGATGTGCCTCATTACATTCAACTTGAGGATGTTGTAGTACATGAGGTGTGTGGCTGGATTATTGAATACCATATTTGAGGGTGCTTGTAGGCATAGCTCTTTGTAGGAACAGGTGAGCTCCTTTACTGTGCCTATCTGTGTCAAGTTCTAAACTTGGTGTATGATCATTAGGGCAGTGTCTTTTATCATAAATCTTGCCAAGAAGTCCCGTTTAAAAGTGTCCTAGTCCTTCTTGGTGTGATCATCATGCCACTTGTTGCACCAGGTTTCTGCGTCATGGGCCAAGCAAATAGAATTTTCTACAATCCAAAAATGTGTGGGGCATTCCATTTGTGCCAGTTTTTTTGTACAGATTGGATCCAGGCTGTGATGTTGTTGTTGTTAGCACCCGCAAATGGCTTCAAGGTGGCACTGAAAAGTTGCTGAGCCACATGTACAGGATGATGCTTTCATTGTTGACTTGAGGTGTGACAGCGGGCACCTGAAAGAACCCTTGGGCAGATAGGGTGTTAAAGCGGGAACAGTCATCACCATGTTCTGGTACAGTACATATTCTTCTGGTATTTTGGTCCCTGACGTGTAGGGCGTCTAGTCTATGAGGAGCCCAGTCATGATTCTTTTATATATGTCAGGATACCAGGAGTACTGTGGAGCTCCAGAAGGTGAGGGAGGAGCCAAAGCAGGTATTGGCATGGACCACCAGATGATGGTGCCTAACTTTATCAGGTAGTAAAGGGCCTTCCCAGCCACAGCCCAAGGTCCAGCCGCTGGCAAGGTAGAGTCAATCAATCCTGTGAGCGCAAGGTAAAGCACTCCCAGGAATTGACTACTCTGGTCAGTGGCGTCAGAAGTGGGGGGTTGAGATGGTTTGGGTGTCAGGGGCGGTTCTATGGGAACCAAGTAGGCGGCAGGATTGTTGTACTTCCTGTTAAAGATCAAAGGGTAGATAGTGATTGCTTTGCCGTCACGGACAATTTGGTAGGGTTTCTTGGGAGCGTTTGGGCGGGTGTATCACTGAAAGTCTTCCAATGTCCAGGGTTTGTGGTCAGGATTGGCAGGATACTCAGTGAAATGCACAGGGCCAAAGGGAGCGTTGGGTGGGCAGTAGTAGCCAAAGGCTTTGGTTTTATCAACTGGAGTCTGACTATCTATCCCAGTATATGTGTACTGACGCTTGGGTGTATGCAGATAGAAGAGTATCAAAAATAGGTATGGAAACAGATTGGTGAACCAAAGGTTCATAACAACTTTATTTGGTAAGGATGACAATACAGAACTTTTTCAAGTGCTTCTGATTTATATACTTACTCACATGCAGGTGCCTCTGGGTATTCTTCTGATGCTATCTGTGTGGCAAGGCTTGGCATCTTAGGTTCTGCTGTTTGGTTGGCTGCTTTATGGTTATTTTTGGGGTTTTCAGGAACAGTTGTTTGGCTTTCTGATGGTCCATCTTGGCTTGGCTGGTCATTGATTTTGGCAGGTTTGGCTTCTGAGTTTTTGGGGGTTTTCCTAATTTGATCACCATTTTTGGACTGGCTTGACAGGCTCTCTTGAGCACAAAGAACTTGATTAAAAAAGGGGTCTCCAATTGGGGACCCCAAATTACTTAATGGAGGGTAGGCTTGATCTGGGTTTACTGGGCAGCTAAAAATAGCCTGCCCAGGCCCAGCCAAACCCACCAAGGCTTGGGCATAGCTTTTGGGGCCCAAAGCGGGGCCCTCAGCTACCACCAGGGCAGGAATGGTTCCTGCACCTGGATTTGCTTCAAAAAGCAAAAATCCAGGTGCGGGAAAATCTCCCCCGCCCAGGGCGTTGAAACTGTTACTTTCTTAACAATATATTTGTTGGCCACAGCAGTTACAGACACCAGATAGAATTTTTTAAAAAGAAAAGTAGGATGGAGAATCTACCTGTGCTACCAATGTTGTAACTGTGCTGTTTTAGCAAAGTTACAAAAGGGAAACATATTTAGAAACTAGATAATAATCTTTATTGGAGGATAATTGTTATATAGTTGTTGTGAATCAGCTAGAAGGAACATGATTGTGAAGATCACTCAGTTGGACAATTGAGGGGTTGGCTTGATCCTTGTAATGAGCCAAGCGCCAAATCAAGTTATCCACCACAAGGATCATTGTCTGGTCATGTTGCTGGATTTGGAAAATTAAGTCTACTTCCTCATTTGGCTTCGGGTCACTGGAAAGTTGGGTTGCAAGTCACAAACCCGCTTACTTGGAAGCTTGCCGGGGGGTTGACCCTGTTGTTTTTACATCATTAGCAAATGTGAAATCTCTATATTGGCATTATGTAGTTGTTGTGCTGTGTACTGGCATTTGGTTCTGGTTGGGCTCCTGATGTTGTTAAAAGATTGCTGTGCACATCTGGAAAAATCCTTGCACCTGTAGGGCCTTTAAGTTGGCTAGAAGTATGTCTATTCCTTAGTAAACTGTCTTTCTTCAGGGGTAGTAATGCCCATGATGTAAGGTATCCAACACACGGTTATACCTGTCATAATGCTCTTGTGAATTTGTCTTTCATATCACATGCAGCATAAGTTAGGATTTTTTCTAACCAAAAAGTATAAGGAGAATGTCTGCCTGTACTAAAGATGTCATAACTGTGCTTTTTTGGTAGAATTATAGGAAATGTGGAAACAGTATTTAGATTAAATAGTGTTTTTGTTTAAAAATAAGCAATTATAGTGTGTACTTGGCTTTCGGGGGAATAGTTGGTCTATTATAAGAAGTAGTATTCTAGGGTGAATGAAATGTGGAAACAGTATTTAGATTAAATAGTGTTTTTGTTTAAAAATAAGCAATTATAGTGTGTACTTGGCTTTCGGGGGAATAGTTGGTCTATTATAAGAAGTAGTATTCTAGGGTGAATGAAATGTACTCTATATGTAGAGCTATTTAATGACCGTGTTCCTTTTAACGCCGTCTTTGAACTCTAATAAAATTTTGTTCCCTTTTAAAAAATGCAGAGCTGTTTAGCCGCGGAGTCTCGGCTAGAAGATTCAGCTTGGTACGTCTTGACTTCAAGTCTTGCACGGGTCAAGTCAAGCACTTTCTCTTCTGACTCACAACCTTTACTGTGGGTTGGCCCTGCAGTTTTGACACAGGTTGTAGTTTTAAAGCAAGTTTTATTGATATAAAGAGGCTGATCCATAATGTACTTCCATTAATAATTTATTGCTCAAAGGGAAAATTGTGTTGCTGTATATAAAGAAGTAGTTGGCCTGTGATCATAGTTTAGAAGTGAGTTTAACGAGCTGTTTTCCATTGTTACGGCCAGAGAACATGCTAATCAGGGACGATGGGATATTGTCCACACCATCATCAATTGTTTCAGAAATCTTGATCTTCTTCTCGACAACCAGCTGTGTTACTTCCTTGATGAATTGGGCTTGAAGCTCCCCATGATCGTCAGTAGCAATAAAGCCCTCCAGTCGGATTCTACGGGGAACTGCCAGGATCAAGTTTTTGATGGGATGCATATCCTTGGGTCCTGAATTGTACTGCGAGATCATACCGCATAGAGGGACGCGGGCAAAGTCATTGCACAGAGAAAGTGCTGCCTCAAGCGTCTCCCCGCCAACATTGTCAAAGTAGATGTCGATTCCTGAAGGACACAGTTCTTTTAGCGTTGAAGTGAGGTTCTTTGTTTTTTTGTAGTTGAAGGCAGCATCAAAGTTGAGTTCTTTGGTAAGATAATTGACCTTTTCATCAGTCCCTGCAGATCCAACCACACGCAGACCTCTGAGCTTAGCAAGCTGGCCAACAATCTGACCAACTGCTCCTGAAGCACCAGAAACAAACATAGTTTCCCCTGCTTTGGGGCATCCGATTTTAAACAAACCAATAAAGGCTGTCAGCCCAGGAAGGCCTAAAAAATTAAAATATGTTCAAGTATAATATGTACCTAACACGCTTAGATAGTATGTCAGAGGGATGCCATATTTATTATCGATCAGTGTACACCCTTTTGCTTTGACAACAGAGTAGTTCTCGCACTTGGACATGACAGAAACAATATCACCCACATTCAGTCTACCACTGGCTGTCTTAACCACCTCAGCGACCGCTAAAGTCTCTAAGACTGTGTCCAGTTTGAAGGCAGGGACGTAGGATCTCACACGAGGGTCGCGCATACGTCCTCGCATGTACGGGTCAAGTGATACATACAGATTACGCACAAGAACAGTGTCAGGGGCAAGCTTTGTGTTGTCGATATCAATATCGGCCTGGACAATGTTGAATGTCTCCTTCTCTGTTGGAAGCCCAATAGGGATTTTCTTGTATATAACCTTCTTGTTGATGTGTTGAGCCATACACGTTGAATTTGCAGACCTGGCCTTTAAAAACTTTGCCACGTCATAATTAAGTGGGCAAGAAACCCCAGTGTTACGGTGAACGTAACCGAAGCTCTATTATTTGATATCCACTTAAACTTGGAAATGGTTTAAAAGTCATCTTGAAACAAAATAAATCTGATCTTGTTCTTTGGTAAATCATTCCAATTTTATATATTTGTTGTTCACCACAACACCAGTAAGGCACCAGCCAGTTATCTCTGGCCCAATTTATGGCGACACTTGTTTGTTGTTACTTGAGTTAGAGTTTATACCAGTGGCACTGACACTTAATTCATTGAATAGTAGCCATCCTTGGATAGGCTCCCTGAGTTTTAATATTATCCATTGATATCAAAGTCTTGATTAAGACTTTATCAGGAACGGATAAAATCCAAAATCCTAATCTTGACTTATTTCCACTGGTCAATTATGCTTGAGTTCAGCTTATTTAATAACAATTTGGCCATCCATAGCTGGCCAAAATAAGCCCAGCCAACCATACCTCTAAATGTACAATTGTGATAATTGATTTCACACTATTTTTTCTACATCTATTTACATTGCAATAATGATTTACAAATTCAGATATTCAACCTATAATAGAACTGGCACAGTCAAGCCATCAATAACATTAACGCCAGTTAGGCAGAGCTCAAGGCAACAGCAGCTAAAGAAGCCAAAACTAGAATCAAAAACAAGTTACAGGATGAAGAGATGTTTTATTATCAGGAGACAGGTATGATTTAAAGCTCACTGATAAGTGATATTCTTTATCAGCTATTGTAGCCGATAGTGAGATCATCACAACAACATGAATCCAATTCCATAATTTGTTTTACTACCTTCATTTCCATTAGCAAAAAGTATCCAAGTATTGTGTTGCAACTGAACCAATGACAGTTCAGTACTTGGAATTGGGGAAGACAACAGTCCAATAGGAAAGGACAGAATAACAAGAATAAGGTGTTGTTTATTGTAGAATATTGTGATTAATATACTATATGGGAAAGCCACAAGGTCACAAGGGGGTGGCATAGTGGGGAGTTCCATGTAGGGTTTAGAGCCGAGGAATAACTTGTGCAGGGATCAGCAGGTCAAATTGGCAACGCTCCTAATTAGGATAAAGTACCTGCCATTTGATGCTGCCATCAGATTAATCCATAACATTAGATACGTCAAGGGGCGGCTCATCAAGCGCCCCCTGTGTATTGTAAGATACGTTAGCAGGCGAGTCTAGAGGCTTGGTTGCAACACCCCCCCTTGCCCCCTGCTTGTCGTCAGACACCAGGACTGGAGTCTGCGGAAGGTCTGGGAAGGTTCACACGAACAACCTTTGTGTGGGGATGGCACGGCAGGGGCGCAAGCAATTGTGGTGAAGTTTCTTGGTGTTCCCCTGGGCATCCTCAAGTTGGTAGGTGTGGTTGTCATAGACGGCAGCTACCTTGAAGGGCCCTAGGTGGTTGGGTTCTAATTTGGCAGAATTGGGATTGAGGGTGTAGACAGGGTCACCTAAAGCGTATCTAGCTTCAAGGTATTTTGTCCCCCCTGCAATCCGCTTGTGTTTGACCTCCCGGGCTTTGGCGTGCCATTGGTCTAGGGAGGGAGTTGGTACTAAGGGGGGTTTGTCAGGAACCTTGGGCCGTAGTTTCCCCTGTTCAACCCCTGTCAGACTGTCAGGTGTTCCAAAGGCCAGGGTGCTAGGGCTGAACCCAGTGCCCCTGTTGATTCTTGCCTGCAGGATCAGTAGGGCGGTGGGAAGATGTTCAGTCCACGCAGTGTTAGGGTGCTCTTGTGAGAGCTTGGCAATCAGTTGAACCAGGGAGCCATTTAGTTGTTCCACACGTCTGTTGGCTTGCAGATGGTAGGGGGTTGTGACTATATGCTGGAGTGCGTTCTTGACGCAGTATGCCTTCACAATGTGTCCAACAAGTTCAGGCCCACCATCTGTGATGAGACGCTTGGGTTGCCCAAAGCGAGCCACAATCTCTTTGCCAATAAAGCAGGTGAAAGTGATGGCGGTGTGGTTGGTTGTTGCCCAGGCCACTGGCTAACACGTGAAGTAATTGATAGCGGTGATAATATACTTCTTACCCAGTCTGTCTTTGGGAAGCGGTCCCACAATGTTGAGGGCCCACTGTTTGAAGGGTTCCATAGCCTTGATGGGTAGGACATACTTGGGAGTTGCAGGTTTGGACGTATTCTTTTCACACAACACACACGTCTCAAGGAGGTCCAAGATGTCTTGATGCATGCGCGGCCACCAAACCTTTTGTTTCATAATCTCAAAGAGGTTACACCCTCTGATGTGACCCAAGGTTTGGTGGTAGTACAAGATGGTGTCCCCTCGTTGTGTGGTAGGAATGTACGGTGTCTTCTCACCTGTCTCTGCCCGGCGGCAGACGTTACCAGCATTGGTGGTGAACTGACTTTTGTTGTCCTTCAGCTTGGAGATGATGACCGAGTTAAGGCCCTCGTAGCAGGTTGCCTCAGGGCGCAGGTAGAGCATGGGCCAATCTGGGTCCAACCCGTTGTCCCCAGTGATAGACGCTACATAGAGTCGTGAAAGAGCGTTGGCTGTGATGAGTTCCTTTCCAGGCTTATATTTGATGCATAACTGATAGGGAGATAGACGCTCAACCCATCCTGCTTGGCGGCATGTCAAATGGGACTGCATGTTGAAGTACTGGAGTGACTTGTGGTCCGTCAGAATGCGGGGTGGGAAGGCCGCACCTTCCAAGTAACAACACCACTTCTCAACACAGTGTACGATGGCTGCCAGCTCCTTGTTGTGGATGAGATAACATTGTTCTGAGTCAGGGAGCTTCCTGGATTCATATGCTACACAGAGGAAGACACCATTGTCAGTTTCTACCCTTAGCACGCCCCCTATGGCCCTGTCAGAGGCGTCAGTCTCGAGTTTGTACTGTCGGTTTTGGTTGTGAAACTGCAGTACTGGTGCTGTTGTGAGCCTTTGCTTCAACATCTTGAAGGCTTGATCTCTGGCAGGGGTCTAATGGAAGCGCTGTTTGGTATTGAGGAGCTCAGTGAGAGGTGCAATCAGTTCCCCGCAATTGGGGATGAATTTGTGTACATAGGCAACCATGCCTAAGAATGTCCACACCTGGCCCACATCAGTGGGGGGCGGCATGCTAGTGATTGCCTTGATTTTGGCAGGGTTGGGCTTTATCCCTTGGGCAGAGATGGTGTGCCCAAGGAATAACAACTCCAACTTGAGGAACTCACATTTGAAGGGTTTAGCTTTTAGATGGTTTTTCCAAAGGGTGTTGAGGACAGCACAGAGGTGTTGGAAGTGCATGGTTTGATCTTGACTGAAGACAATAATGTTGTCAAGGTACACCACCACACACTTTCCAATCAATTTCTCAAAGGCTTTGTTCATCAACATGGCAAAGGTGGAGGGAGCGTTGGTCATTCCAAAGTTCATGACACAACACTCAAACAACCTGTAGCGTGTGCGGAAGGCAGTTTTTGCCTCATCCCCTGGTGCAATGCGGACCTGGTTGTACCCTGCAGTGAGATCAATCTTGCTAAAGACCTTTGCGCCTGCAAGTGGATCAAACAGGTTGTCAATCAGCGGCAGGGGGTATTTATTTTTAACTGTCACCTCATTTAGGGCGCGGTAGTCTGTGACCAGGCAAAGGGACTCGTCCTTCTTGGCTACAAAGAAGACCACCACCCCGTATAGAGAGAGCAAGGGGCAAATGAAGCCCTTATCAAGCGCGTCCACAAGGTGCTGGCGGAGGGTTTCATCTTCCTTTGGTGTGAGACGGTATAATGGTTGTGCTTTAGGTAGCAATTTTTGAAGTTGTACAGCGTGCTGGATCTCCCAGGGTGGAGGTAGTTGTTTGAGTGTTTCACTGAATACGTCCTTATACTCCTTGAGGAGTGCAGTTAGCGCTGGTGGTGGTGATGTTGACAAGGGAGGGACTGCAGGTGGTTCTGCACGGATAACTTTGACTGAACATTGATTAAAGTCTAGTCTCCCCCTTGAAGTCATATGAGCCTGTTTCTGTCATTCTGAAAAAAACAGTGTCATGTAGTAGTTTGTTCATTTCCATGGGGTAGATCTGGAACCCCACCCTGTTTCTATTGAGGGTGATGACAGAGGTATCCCAGTTGATGTAGGGGCAGTTATTTCAGAGCCAATTGAGGCCAGCAATTACGTCATGGCTGAGGTCTGCCATGATTGGCCCAGAGAGCTTAACCTGGACGTTTCCCATCCTTACAGAGAAGGGTACCATCTTGTGGGTGATGGCAATTCTGTGGGAATCAGCTACATGTACTGCTTTGAATCTTCTGGATACTTGATCTAATTGCTGGGAGACAGCAAACACTTGATCTACCATGGTGTGATCAGCCCTGGTATCTACCAGTAGCTTGTGGGTGTTCCCATGGAAACGGAAGGGATAGGACAAGTGTGTCACTTTATTTGAGGAGTGGGCAGCTTGCAACACGGGGTCATCACTATGGACCTGAAGGACGTCCAGAGTTTCAACCTCGTGAAGATTGTAGTCGCGGGAGTTCTTTGCAGGCAAGTGCTGAGAGGACGGTTTGGTTGGGGTTGTAAGGCCTCTTGTTGCTACAACCCCCAGGCTTTTCCCTGGTCCTTGATTAGTGCTAACTAGAGCTCCCCCCTTGCAGGGGCGTTTAGTTGCACTTTCTTGTTGACGAGGTTGGCAATGGCCCACTTGACCTAGGCCATTGTTAGATGCAGGACGTGGTTGGGGCGGAGCATTGTTGGTGCGGCGGAAGCCCATCAAAGCCTGGTTATTGGCCTCTACACTGGCTTTATAGCAGTTGTTGATAGAGGTGCAGCGGCCAACGGGGACCCACTTGCAGATATGGGGTTTTAACCCATTAACAATAAGGGTGAGCAACATGGCATTCCCATCAGTCACTGCTTTGGAGGTGGCAGCAAGGGCTTGTTGCCACGCAGCAAGATACTCAGGGACGGAACCGGTCTGCTTGATGGCTAAGAGGGGAGTCCCCAAGATGATGGGAGAGAAGGTTTCACTATATCAGGACTTGGCGGTGTCTCAAAATGTTGCCCAGGTGACGTCAAACTCCTGGCTGGCCCAGTTGGTGAACCACACAGCGGCGGGCCCTGTAAGGCAGCCAGATGCGGTGGCAACCTACATGGACTCAGGGATCTGACAGATACAAAGGCGCGTTTTGGTGGACTGGAGCCAACTAAAAATGTCAGCTCCTTTGACACCGCCAGTGAAGGACTCTAGTTGGAGGTTGAGCATACATTGAGACAGGTCTGACTGTGGCAGGGTGACACTAGCGTCACGCTGCCTGAGGCAGAGCCAATTGTATACACTGGTGAGAACTAGCTGATCTTGATAGATGACATAACCTTTGGGGATGTCCCCCTTGGGGATTGGAAGAAACATCTCTTGTTGTGAAGTAGCCATGCAGCCCGTACTCCGTCCTTTCTTGGGGGGGATTTGTTTTTACAATAGGACATCAACCTACTTCAGCTACCACTGTTGTAACTGAACCAATGGGAGTTCAGTACTTGGAATTGGGGAAGACAACAGTCCAATAGGAAAGGACAGAATAATAAGAATAAGGTGTCGCTTATTGTAGAATATTGTGATTAATATACTATATGGGGAAGCCACAAGGCCACAAGGGGGTGGCATAGTGGGGAGTTCCATGTAGGGTTTGGAGCCAAGGAATAACTTGTGAAGGGATCAGCAGGTCAAATTGGCAACACTCCTAATTAGGATAAAGTACCCGCCATTTGATGCTGCCATCAGATTAATCCATAACATTAGATACGTCAAGGGGTGGCTCATCAAGCGCCCCTGTGTATTGTAAGATATGTTAGCAAGCAAGTCTAGAGGCTTGGTTGCAACAATTTTAAGCACTTGTTGAGATCTAAGCAGCACATAATAAGCCAGTCTAGAAAATTTAATTAAACTTTGTATTGCAAGATCAATTAGTATAAAAGCTTAATATAGAAACCTTTATTAACATAACATAAATGAAGCTTTATGTCATGAAATAATTATGTTCAGAAAATATATGCCACAACAACAACAACTTTCCTGCCGCTATACTCCAGCTTTCTGATAGCATCATATAACTTATCATAAATTATGTTACAGCTGATTTGGATAACACAGTTGTCATCATATATCATGACACACAGGGGGCAGATATAGAGCCACCTTATGACATGTCTCACATCATCCCCGTATGAAGCTGTCAGATATAGAGCCCAATCATATTTTGTATATGGGTTGAAACCAATTTTCCCCAGTACCAATAGGGATATCAAGTTTCTTACATAAAACACATTAGATTTCTACTCTGTTTGAATGACATGTATACCACATTTTTTTGCCCCAATCACTAATTGTTGTGATATAAGCATTTGTTGTCTCTCAGAATAAATATTACACTATTAAAATTTTCTTTCTGTCTTATTTTAATTCAACTGAACTAGTCATAGTTCAGTATTTGGTTTTAGAAAGACAGCAGTACAGAAAAAAAAGAATTTGGATTATGAATAAAATAATTTCTATCAATAACAGCTGAGGTCCTTATATATTTGGGAAGAGTCATTGGGCCACTAAGGAGGTGGTACTTGGGATGGTGATATGAATGAGGTTTGAAAATGCTCTGGGTAGGATCATGAAAAGGATTGTCATTGTAATTGATTCAATATTTATTGACATGGCCCAGGTTGCTTTCAGGGGATCCTTTGGTTGAGGAAAGGGTCTGGCCTGAAAGGCCTAGCAGATGACAGGAGTCATTTTCATCACATAAATAGCAGCAGTAAATCAAGGCCCACATACTTTCACGTGGGAAATCACTTGTTCAGCTAGCCTCAGCACAATGAGATAGTCAAACCCAAGCTTACTGTAATCACATGATGAAATGGTGGTGACAAGGAAGAGTTCTCCTGCAGCGGCACCCATGGGCTGGCTTGAGGGGCAAGTTGGCAAAGCTGGGCAATCCCTTGAAAGGAGAAAGGGGCACAGAAACATGAACTATTTCCTGGTCCAGTGCTCTGGAGAGAGAGACAGGGGAAAATTGGTTGGACTTAAGCAGCAATAAGTTGCTCAGTCTCCCAGCACTGGTTTTAGAGCTGTAAGTACTCTCTGTTTGAAAGCACTAACTGTATAAGGTTTGTAGTAATGTAATAAACTTCTTTGAAGATAAATGGCTCAATTTGCATTAACTAGCAGTTGTTTATTTAGAGATTCTAACAGTGAGAGAATTACCAACTTTCCCAGCTATATATTGTTGAGGAATTGGCTTTTTACTAGGTAAAGTATCCTGATTGGCTGGCTGATTACCTGCCATCATTTTCCTGGCAAAGTTCTTATCTAGTTAGTTGCTCAGGGGTGGCAGCATGCTATTATTTAGCTCTGGTACTTGGCCCAAACCCAGTGGCCCTTTTGATAACTTTTGGGGGCTAAAATTACCAACTTCTGAGGGTTTTGGCCAATTAAAAACGTTTCTGATAATTAACACTGCTTTTCTAGGTGCCTCCAGTGCAAGCGTCCCCGGTGCATCAATTCTGAATTATGGAAAATATAAGTATCAATTACCAAAACCAATTTTTTAACCCAATCAGGCAATTGTAAATCCACACCCCTTTGATTTAATATTGTTTAATTACTTGTCAATGTCAAAACTGCAGGATAAACCCCAGCAAGGTTTTATATAACAGGATCTGTGACCCCAAAACTGAATTCTTCATGACCCATAGCCAAATTTGAAAGTCAAATAAAATTACTAAATCCAGCAACAAGAGCCAGTGACAATCCCAGCTTGGTGGATAACTAAATTTGGCACTTCACTCATTGCAAGGATCATGCCACCCCCTATCCAACTGATTGATCATCACAATCTTGTTTCTTTTATAATGATTCACCCCAACTATATAATTTTAATATCTTAATAAAGATAGCTGTCTACTTTCCAATTATTTTCCCTGTGTAACTCTGCTAATACAGCACAGTTACAACAGAAGTGTAGGCAGAGTACTGGTATGGTGTGTTGGGCTTTCTCAAGGGTGAGTTTGCCCATCTAGGGCATCTTCATCTTGGTGATGGATTGGTTGAATGTAACATTCTTCACCTGGAAGTAGGGGCTTTTAGGGGGTTTCAGCAGCAGGGTCAGATTTCATGGGATCAGTCTGTTCAAATTCTTCCACACAGAAAAAAGTAGGTTCTTGGTCATCATAAAAGTGTAATAAGTGATTATCATAACAACAAGCATACATGATGCCCCAAGGAAAATTAAAATATTGGAGCTCAGGTTACTGGGTTTAAATTAGATTACTATAATGTCAGGGAGCCAATTTTTGGCAGCTGGCCCAGCATTTTTTGGGATTGGGCAGGCTGCAGGCTGCAGGCCAGGCAGGCAAAGCCCATCATAAGATTGATGATAATTTAAATAGATAACAAGGAGCTGGATGTATGGGTATTCTGGTCACCACCAGCACACTTAAAATCCAGTCATTGCCTGGTTTGGTGCCAATCCAATATACAGTTCTAAATAATGAGAAAGGCAACAAACCAATATCAAATGACTAGTCCAAGTATCCAGTGACTCAAACCCATTCTGCAAATGACCATCCTTATCTTTGATCCAACTTATATTCCCGCCACAGCACACGCTATATAAGTAAAAAGTATTATACAATAAAATATATTTCTCTTCTTCTTAATTCCATTTTGCAACATCTTTGATTACTCCCTCTTGGGGAATTAATGCCCTGAGTAAATCACCAAGCAGCTCACCGAGTAGTTCATCACCCAATCAATAAACTGGTGGCACCATTATCAGTTAACCATCTATGACGGGATCACTCAATCCAGGTCCTAAATGGAACACAACTTGATTAAGCCCCGTGACTCAAGAGAAACATTACTCAGATAAGCCCCATGACCTCCATGACGTGCATGAACAACATGTGGCTTGTCATGATACTATATAATAGCCTATATTCATATTCAATAAAGTATCATTCTCTTCTTAATCTTCCCCTTTATTTTGTTTATTATACTTCTCAGAAGTATAAACTTGACAGTGGTAGCACAGGTAGGTTATCCATACCTACCCAACTCAAAGGAAAATTCCTCCCAAGAAAAGAACCCAAGCAATGTCACTCCCTAACGGTTGGAGAGATTACTAAGTAGGACAAGACGTCCCCCCAGGACTTGTCATTTACAATAATCTTCTTGTGCCCATTGACCAGTAAAACGCCCTCAAGACCCACAGACTGTTCCCTACCACACCAACCACAACAGCGCCAACACAACCTGAGATACCTGTAAGGTCTTGCCCATAATGGCGCAAGGTTATAGACTAGAGTGTACAAAGCATTGTGATTAAAATTTAAAAGATATAAGAACATAGGTACTGTCTGTAAGATGATCTTACAGAAACCCACTAAAAACCTATATTGCGTCACAAATGGAGTAATAGAGTGTAAAAAACCTAAGCAAATAAGATAGAATAAAGTGTTCAATAGTGAACAATTTGTAACTAAAGGAATATCAATATTAGGATATTCTCCATTGGCAAATTGATACATATAACTATTGAAAGATTCCTTAAGGGAAAAAATGGATACAAAAAGCCTAAGGCTTGTTGTTTTACAAGTTCCATTTGTATTTAAGGAAAAAGCTAAACTAAAAAAATGAATAAAAAACAAAGTTCTTAAAATTACAAATTTGAAGTTTTAAAAATTGTAAAAAGTTGAAGGGAAGAAATCACTTAGAATTTTGGCTTAAAGCCTACTCTTTAAAAGCTCTTTATTTATAGTAAAAAAGCCTTTTTGGTTGACAGTTGATCACCAGGGAGAAAGCAGCCAAGAAGAGGAGCAACTGGAGAAGTTTGGGGAATCAGAGACAAGAAAAAGGGGAAACAGAAGCCAGTACTCTACGCAGATCTGCGAGGTAAAACTGGGGAAGCGGCAACAACACAAGCAGGAGTTTCAAAGGTGATATAGATGAAAATATTCTAACTTAAAAGTAGAAATATATGTAAAATAATAATCAGGCGGTCAAAGCAACAATGACAACAACAATTTGAACGCAAATCACGTAAAACAAAGGTAAGAATACTTTAAAATACTAAATTATTAACAATCTGACCTAACTTTCAAATATTAATAAATAACCCAAAAGGTTAAGTAAAAAATGAAAAATAACTTAATTATCTTAAGAAGCCTGCCCTTTGGGGCAGGGCATGACAATACCTAATATTGTGTTTCAACACTTATGTACCGCTGAGATTGGCGCCTTCACAGGACTACACTGTGAGAACAACTCTCTTTGGATCAACAGCACCAAGAGCAAGTTTGAACAAGTGGAGTACCCCCAAAGACTCTGGGTTAGCAAAATTGCCCTCTGCGTCACAGGGACTGCTTCACATTTTGTTACTGAATGGCTACCTCAACATCCTGACCAGAAGGAAAACTGGGAAATATTCAAAGCCGCATTCCTCAAAAAGTTCTCCATGAAGGATTCAGACGTGGTGATTATGACCAAACTTCAAACCTTCAAAATGACAGGAACCATTGAGGAATACATCACCACATAAAAAGGACTACATGACCGTGCACCCAACACCATCAACTTTGATGGACCTGGACCACGCCTGGACTTCTACAATGGTCTTTCTACACACATTAGACATCAGTTTGACATGACCTGCTGTAAGAACCTTGAGGACGTATTCCTGGAAGGAAAACATGCAGCTCAGAATTCTGACAATCTAAACGCCTCCAACAAACGCAAGGAAAACCCCACAGTTAAGAGAGAGCCTTGCCTCAATAAGCAAAACAACCAATCCAACAGTACCCATCCTCAAAACAGGAATCACACTGCACAAGCCAACCAGGCTAGCACCAAAGATACCAACAAGGAGGAAAAAGCTCAGGGGAGTGCTTAGGCAAACTGCCCTCCCCCTCTTCACAAGACTTGTACAGAGAACAGGACATGGACTCAATCACCATGATCCAGGTTCCCTCCAGCAACCCTCTACTGTTTGCCGCCCAATCTGGAAAAAAACTCCTTACCTATCCTTTCTGTTTTTGCAGATACCAGGGCACAGCACTATTCAACACTGAAGCCAATCAATTGCTCATTAACAAGAGTTTTGCAGACCTCATGAAGTTACCTACCATTTGAAGTAACATCAAGAGAGTCATCATAGCAGACAACTGCAGCACACCAGTTACCCACAAGACCAGACCTTTCTGGGCCCAAATTGGAGACATCCAAACGACAATTAGCGGCCTCATCATTCCAATCCCCAAATATGATACCATACTTGGATTAGATTGGATGCAAAAGACAAAGCCTCACATTGACTGGGACAGTGCAACCCTCATCATCCAGCAAGGAGAAGTCCACCATCACGTGTACCTGACACATCTTGACATCCTCATGAGGGACCACATATTTGTAAAGATCATGGAAACAGAGAAAGAAACTGACATCAGCAAAATCAATTAGAGCACATGTACGTATGAAGTCATCCACTTCAAAAACACAGAAATTCAACACAAACAAAACCTAATCAGAGACCAGCTAGTCAATGAGTTTCCCTGTGTATTCCAAGAATCACTACTGGGGCTGCCCCTTGATTGGGGTATACAACATGAGATCAACCTAAAAGGTAGCGTGCCTAAGGCGCAACCCATCTACCGCCTCACACCACAAGAAGACAACACTCTGAAAGCTTACCATGACAAAGCACTCAAGAAAGACCTCATCAGACCTTCAAAGTCACCCTTTGGTGCCACTGTCTTCTTTGTGGCAAAGAAAGATGGAGGCCTCTGCCTAGTCACAGACTACAGGGCCCTTAACAAGGTCACAATAAAGAACAGGTATCCCCTGCCCCTAATTGATGACCTTTTTGATGCCCTGGGAGGTCCCAAGTCTTCACAAAAATTGATTTGACAGCAGGATATCACCAAATTCACGTGAAACATGAAGAAATTCCAAAGACCACATTTTGGACTAAATAAGATCCTTAGAATGTGTTGTCTTAAATTTTGGCATGAAAAATGCTCCCAGTACCTTTGTAACCTTCATGAATGAAGTATTCAAGGAACACATTGGGAAAAGAGCAATAATCTACCTGGACGACATCATCATCTATAGTCCCAACCTACAACAACACTGGGAAGACGTCCACGCAGTCCTCTGTACCCTGCAAGAAAACCAACTAATTGCCAAACCGTCCAAATGTGAGTTCTTCTCAACTGAACTCCCCTTCATTGGCCATATCATTAGCAAGGACAGTATCAAGCCCAATCCAGACAAAATACGTGCTATAACAGAGATGCCAGCCCCAAGGAACAAGGGCAAGCTCCACTCTTTCCTTGGAATGGTATCCTATGTACACAGGTTCATCCCTGAATGGGGCGCCCTAATAGCTCCCTTATCATCCATCACTGGGAAAACAACCAAGTTTGTCTGGACACTTTTATGAGATCAACATTTTTGCCAGCTGAAAGAGTGCATGGTTACTGCCCCCATCCTGCAATACCCAAACCGCAAGGGTATCTACAAGCTAGAAACCAACGCCTCTGATTATGCCATAAGAGGAGTCCTCCATATCTAAACAGCCCAGAAAGTCTTCCTCCCCATGGTATATGAATCCAGGAAGCTATCAGACGGCAAGCAAATATATCCTATACACAATAAGGAATTGGTTGCCATCATACACTGCCTCATGAAATGGCAATGTTATCTAGAAGGAGCCCAGACGTTCAAAGTACTCACCAACCACAAGTTGTTGATATTCTTTAAAACACAACACAACCTATCAAGAAGACAAGCCAATGGATGAGTCTCATACAGAGATACCCCATGCAGATTGAATACAAGCCAGGCAGAGAGGTGCTTACTGCAGACGCCCTATCAAAGCTATACAATAAACACATCCTCCACACTGATGGCGACCCCAACTGGCCCATGTTAATCATGGGGAATCTCCAAGAAGGGTTCCCACCTGGCACACTAATGGATATCCAAGAGAAAGTTCTCAAGAACAAACATCTATTTAAAAACATATATGGTACCCTCCACTGAATCCTTCCAAATGGTGACACTGTACCCTACGTTCTGTCAACACAAAAGATTGACACAATCCTCCATTATCACAGAGACTTGGGACACACCCGTAGCAGAAACTTGCATGAATATATCAAGACCCGCTACTGGTGGCCCAACATGCTAGATGATATCAGAGAAGTACTGGAACAATGTGAGGTCTGTGAAAAGTACACCCAAACCAAAGCTCCACCCAAGTCAGTAGTACCTGTATCTATCACACAACCCTTCAAGGTATGGTTGTTAGATATTGTGGGACCTATGTCTGGTGAAAGCAAAGGCAAGAAGTACATCATCACAGACATTGACTATGTAACCAGATAGCCCGTAGCACAAGCCACAAAAGAGTACAAAGGCAATGATGTGAGACAATTCATTGGCAAGGAGATCATAGCTAAGTTTGGAAAGCCCAACCTCTTAATCATAGATGGAGGCACTGAACTCAAAGCTATTGACATCAACATCTATCTTGCCAAAAATGGAATAAAACACGTCACAGCCAGCCCATATCACCTGCAAGCAAATGTACGCATAGAACAACTAAACGGCTCTCTAGTGGAAGCCCTCAGTAAGTTATCTGCCAACAATCCAAAAGCCTGGGTCAACATTCTGCCAACCGCCCTTATGGTCTGCAGAACACGAGTCAACTGCAATACAGGCAAAAGCCCTTATGAACTTGTCTATGGTTAGAAACCTTCACTTGTCAATACAATCATGGGACCAAAAATGCCACTTCTAAAGAAGATATCAGACAGCAATGACCCAAAAGTACTACAAGCCAGAAAGGACCAAGAGGTGATGGAACAACAAAGGGTTCAGCGGGAAGCAATCCCATTGCAACAAGAAAGGTTCCAAGTCAGAGACAAGATCTGGGTTGTCAACCACAACCAACACAAATTAGACCCAGGGTTACGCGGACCAGGTATTGTCATGGAAGTGAAGCCCAATAACACCTACCTCATCAAAGGGATTGGAGCTCAAACTGAACTAAAACGTATGCATCATGACCAACTTTGTTTGTGTAAGGCAAGAGCAGCCTAACAAAATTCAAGACTCCCTGTAACCAACGCCAAACTGGATCAGTACCAAGCACATATACCAAATACTCACAAGAAGATTCCCAAGGCTCTGCCTTCCAGCACCCCAGGGGGAGATGTCGCAACATCTTCAATTACTCCCTCTTGGGGAATTAATGCCCCAAGTAAATCACTGAGCGGCTCACCAAGTGGTTCACCACCCAGTCAATAAACCAGTGGCACCATTATTAGTTAACCATCTATGACAGGGATCACTCAATCCAGGTCCTAAATGGAACACAACTTGATTAAGCCTTGTGACTCAAGAGGAACATTACTCAGATAAACCCCATGACCTTCATGACGTGCATGAACAACATGTGGCTTGTCATGATACTATATAATAGCCTATATTCATATTCAATAAAATATCATTCTCTTCTTAATCTTCCCCTTTATTTCGTTTATTATACTTCTCAGAAGTATAAACTCAACATCCATATTTGAAGCTTCTTCAAAAGTTTCTCCACATCACTGGTAGCAGCTACGGTTTTTTGACCACACCCATGAAAGAAAGAAAGAATGACTGAACAGAAACTACCCACATTTGCTCACGTACTCAACCAGGTTACATCTCAGGATACCTGGAAGACGTACTTCTGTGGCCAAAATATCAACAAAGATATACCTAGTGAATGCACCGTATTCAAAGAACTGGTTATGCCCAAAGCATGCACCAAGATAATTCAATACAGTCACTCTCTCCAACCACAAACAAACACACAACCGCCTATCACAGGCAAAGTTACCAACACCAAATACATTGGTATTGAAAAGTTCTTTGGTAAAAACAAAGAAAACATCATCAACTGGCTAGACCACTCAGCCATAAAACTCTGCACTAGCTGCATCCCCCACAAAAAGGGGTCCAGGAAGCCAGCAAGCACCTGTTTGAGGCCGCAGCTAACTGATTTGCCACTAGGGTTGGCTCATAAACTGAAAAACAGCTTGAAAATTGGGAAGAGTTCAAAGAAGACACCCCCCAAAATTTCTGCGTCACTGAATACCTCCAGGACATTGCAATACAGCTCAGAGATCTTCCTCAGAAGACCACTGTCACAGCTTATGCCAATTAATTTGAGGAAACATGCTGCAAAATTCAAAACCCAGCACAAGTTGACAAATTGCACACAAAAACATCATTCATAAATATAATGAAACCCTCTTTTGCTGCTCTCATCTGCCCAGAGGCCAACACCTCCATGCCCGTGCTCATTGCAGAAGCCAAACACACAGAAAAACGTGCAAACATGGAATATGCTGCACGCAACGGCAATGACAGAGAGAATTCCAATGACAACAAGCACCAAAACACTAATCATAGCAATGTCAACTCCAATTTTAATAATGGCAATTTTAGCCAAAGCGCAAACCACTCCCGTCCCAAGAAAGAGGACACCGCTGAAGTTAACAATGCCAAAATAGCAACCCACTATGAATCTGACCCCACATTCTCTGACCTCAAATGTCTCAAAACATAGGAACAGGGAAAAGGGAAGGGGGAACAGGCTTAAGTGCCCCTGTCTCCCCCTAAACTGACAAGAAGAAGTGCCAAGGCACAAACTTTGCTGCTTGCATCCCACATGTCCTGCAATCCTCCATTTTTATGAATGTAAAAAATTAAAGATCACTCACAACTTCTTGTCTACCCATGCACTTATAAATCTCATAAACATAAAATTCTATTTGACTCTGGTGCACAACACACCATAGTTAGCAAACCATTTGTAACCAAATACAAAATACCAGTTGTCAAATACAACTTTAAATACGCCAGAATGGCAGACAAATCAAAAGTTCTACTTGAAGGTGAAGCAACTCCCTTCAGAATTGACCTCCAAGGCATTCAAACGTCCATCAAAGGGCTTGTCATGAACATAACTACAACATTGTAGAAGGCATGGACTGGTTCACCTGGGTGAATCTCAGTGTATGTTGGAAACAAAGACAATGACCATCAAACGTAATGGAGTCAACTTCAACATCCTCAAAGAACCTAACAATATCATCCTAAGAGACACAGTATTTGTCCAAGTCATAAATCAGGACAACTCAGAACGTCAAATCAAAGACAGTACACTTCACATAATGAGGTACACCAAATTCAATAACATACAAAAAAATAAAATTTAATGCCCAGAACTTGCAGCACTGCTAAAAGAATACACTCACATATTTAAGGAAGAACTCACAGAGTTACCACCCAAACAGGAGGTCAAACATGGCATCAACCTATGTAAAGCCATGCCTAAACCTGCACCTCTCTACAGACTCTCACCCATGGAGACCCAAACACTCAAGACCCATATTGAGGATAACCTAGCTAAAGGCTTCATTTGCCCATCATAATCCCCATGGGGGGCAGCAGTGTTTTTTGTGAAGAAAAAGGGAGGCTCACTCCGTCTAGTAACAGACTACAGAGCCTTCAATGCAAGCACAGTAAAGAATAAATATCCCCTCCCACTTATAGAGGATCTGTTGGCAAGACTATCCAGAGCCAAATTTTTCTCCAAAATTGTCCTCACCTCAGGTTAAAACCAAGTTGAATTGAAAGAAAAAAACATACCAAAAACTGTGTTCTGTACACAATTTGGATCTTTTGAATGTAAGGTAATGAACTTTGGGATGACCAATGCTACCGCAACGTTTTTTACTATGCTGAACCAAGCACTAAACAGTCTCTCAAATACATTATGCTACTGTCAGGGACCCACACTTGGGCGGCCAGCCTGCCGGTTTTAGAGGTAACTTGGGCCGGGTTTTTTGCAGGCAGGGCCCACCACAAGAGAGGGGCTAACTTTAAGAGGTAAGAAGCAGACTTTCCTAACCAAGACCACAGGCTGGCAGCCAGTACAATGGTGTTCACCACCCCAGTGAGGGTGATTTACACTATGCCAAAAAGCTTGCTGGTATGGTTGGTTGGCAGGTTGGGGAAGAGGATGACATTGGTTTTGGTGTTACAGGTGGTTCCATATAAACGTTATAGGCTGGGAGATATTTGAATTTTCCTCTGAATAACTTGGGGGTAGAGAAAATCCATGGGCCTTGGCGGTTGTATCTGACGGCGGATTGGATGTGGGATAATGGGTCAAGTTTAATAATTTTCTCTGGTGTATAATCCTTATATTTGGGCTTTAATGGGTAATCAGTAAAATGACCGGGCCCAAAGTGAGCATCAGGTGGACAGAAAACTGCAGGCGGAGGGGCAGGAGAGCCGGGTATCTTGAGCTTAACTTATAGACAAAAAATACAAAATATGGCAGTAGCTGTATAAGCTAAAGTAAAATAACCTTTATTCAAAAATGGCAATAAGTTTGGAGTGCGGGGTTCTTGGGTCTATATAGCACCCCACCTCCAAAATTAACATTTTCCATGGGTTCATCAGGGCATTGGGGAAATCTGGGCCAGGGGAATTGGGTACTTGGGTCTGAAAGTAGCAGAATGGTGCTCGGCCCAGGAGTTCTTTCATTGGTCAAAAATCTCTATTTGGCTACCTGATTGTCTTGCTTTAGCATTGTGGTCATGGGACCAGGCAGCAGGCCCGTGCCTCTTTCCTGGGTAGGCTCCTGATTGGTTGCTTGAGAGGACTTCAAACTCATGAAGCTTACATAGGCGCCATCTCTGCCTTCATTAGGCAATTCAAAAGGCTCCTCTTTGGGCGCCACTATGGTTGGGCTGATGTCAGTATTCTGGCTATAGGAATTCACAGGAGCCTCAGCTTGCAGGGGTTTGATCCCCAAAAAACACGGGCGGGCGGCCCAGTGGTCCATAGGCCTGGCGGCCTGTAGGGATCCAGGGCCAGGGTTCAAATCCCGCTCCCGGGCCTGGGTTTCCAGAGGAGAAGAATTGTCAATCTTGACAGCTACCTTGATAATATCATCATATTCTCAAAAACCAAAGAGGAACACCTCAAATATGTCTTTCAGGGATCCAGCCTGTGGGGGGTTCTTGAGAACTTGCAGGTAGACGGCCTGCGGGTCCTGCAGGGAGGGCCCACCACAAGATTAGAGCTAACTTTACAATGTAAGATAGAGATTTTCCAAGGACTGCCCAAGGTCTGCTTGTAGGCACCATGGAATCAATCAATCCAGTGAGGGTGATATACATCACCCCAAATACTTGGGTGGAAGTGGATTCATCAGTGGCAACAGATTCTTGCGGGTGGTTGGGCCGAGGGGTGAGGGGGGTGTCATTGGAACCAAATATGCGGGCCGGAAATTATACTTGTCTTGGAATAGCATAGGGGGCCAGATGATTTTGGTAACCTCTCTGTAAAGGACTTCTGTCTATCTAGTTCTGGCTTTAGGGTTGTGGATGAGGATCTCCTCCAGAGTAAACTCCAAATACGCCGGGTTGGTTGGGTACTTAGTGAAATGTACTGGGCCAAAGTGAGCTTCTGGTGTCAATATAGTTTGGGAAGTTGGTCTGCAGTTTCTTGGGGCTGATATATGTGAGGTACTGAACTGCGGGAGGTAGACTGCAAATAAAATAGAACTAAGATCAAATGTGGAATAAACTGGTTTAATCAAAGGATCATGTCACTTTATTGCAAGAATGGCAATGGGCAACTTCCTGGCGGCCCAGGGCATAAGTATAACCATCTGCCATGGAGAAACTGTTACAAACCTTTCTAGGATGGGTGATACTGTCTTTCATGATTTGGAAATCATTGGTGGTGTTCTTCCCAGAGGGTCTCTCATTGGTTGGGTTGGAATGGGGAAACTCAAATTTCTCCTTCAAACTGCAGAATTTGACATCTTCAGGCAGCCTACATTCTACGGAAAGCTTCTTCAATTATTTGCCAGAGATGGCCCCAGTTATCTTGTGATTGTTGGCCAGGCCCACACTCTCATTGGTGAACTAACAGGATCCTTTTGCAGGTGAGGCGTTGGTGTGTGCAACTCTGGGTTGATTGATCTTAGAAGTTTCTCCAAATTTAAATTTGGCTCTAGTTTGAGCCCAAGAAAACGCAGATGGCTGGGCAGCTGGGCCTGCGGGCTGGCGGCCCACAGGGTATCAGGGTCTGAATCCTGTAGCTGGGATTCATTCACATGCATAGTTAAAAGGAACTTGTCACTGTTGACAATGTCCATAAGACACTCAATCAACTCGCAAAGCACAAACTCTATGCAAAGCCTAGCAAGCACCAATTTATGGAAAATGAACTCTTGTTCTTGGGCCACATTGTCTCTGACAGTGGCATCAAAGCAGACCCAGATAAAATAAAAGCCATAAATAACATGCAACACCCCACCTCTGTTAAACAAGTTAGATGCTTTCTTGGAATGATAGCTTACCTAAGAAAATACATTAAAGACTGCAGGAAACCAACCACACCAATCAATGACCTAACCAAAGGTAATGCCAAAAAGAAATTCATCTGGACACCAGAATGCGACAAGAATTTCCAGCTATTGAAACAATATTTGATCAAAGCACCAATCTTGCAATACCCTAATAACAATGGGTGCTACAAGCTTGAGTCAGATGCTAGTGACACCGCCATTTGCGCAGTACTACACATCTGCCAGCCAGGGCAGCAAGAATTCCTGCCAGTATGTTACAAAAGTAGAAAACTAATCAATACTGAGCAGAGGTACCCAATACACAACAAAGAATTGCTATAAATATACCACACATGCAAGAAATAAAGATGTTATTTAGAAGGACACTTAAACGTCTGAGTACTAACTGACCATAAATCTGAAATCTACTTCAAAACTCAAAATGCACCTGCACAACAACAAGCCAAATGGATGTCCTTGCTTGAGAAGATTAACCTGGACATCCAGTACAAAAAGGGGGCAGAGCTGGTCACAGCCAATGCTCTCTCTAGGCTATGTCAGCCAAGAGAGGATCACCCTCACCACCTGAACCCTGACTGGCCCAACCTGTATAATACTGAGTACAAGACAAAAGGAAAAGATCTCTCCACACACCAACTAACCCATGATACGCTGGTAAGGAATGAAAAATATTTCCATTTATCAAATGGCACTGTATACCAAATCATTAAGGACAAACATGTTCCCTAAATTCCACTTGCACAAAGAGTTGACACTATCCTAAGACATCACCGTCTACTAGGGCACACAAAGGCTAATAATCTATACCTCACACAAAAGAGATAGTTGTCAGGGTAGGTTCCATCATGCTGGGAATTATTTGGCCAAGTAGAAAGGCTTGAAAAGCCAGAACCCCCTTACCAAAATTGACCAAATTAACAGATTTAAATCAAACAGTTGATTAGAAATGGGTTACAGCTGCTCCAGTCTGCTAACTGAAACCAATTCCTCCTTGAAAATTGATGTTGATAAATTGATGTAATTTAATGATTCCCGATATGAGCTTGTTAATCAGCATGGTTGTCAGAAGTTGGTCACCCAAGGGTTCTTTGCAACCTGGACCAGATACTCACTTGAGGATGTGGAAGGAATAGGAGCCCAGGATCTAGGTGGTATTGCTTAGCCAATTTTGGATATATGTTGAATAATTTTCACTGTTTCAACTCTAAGAGTTGATTCCTCCCAAAAATTTACTCAACAAAAATCATCTATCCCTTGGTCTAATCTACAATTTTAAAAATGCATCCTGTAGTTGGATTGTTGCGTTACATTCCCTACAACCTGATTTTGAGCCAGATCATTACTGGAAGATGGGGCCCTGTAGTTGGAACTTTGTCATTGGTACCTCCCAATGTTAATTCAATGCCTGCCAATCTGGGAGTGGTTCCCCCTGTTCTTAAACCTGAAAATCATGTTGCATCTCAATGTACTGAATTTTATTCTGAAGATTCCCTGATGCTTTATCAGGCTATTTATCTTGGGCTGCTTTGGTTGGGATTGATTATTTTACTTAATCCTAGTATCTCATTTGGAAATTTTACAAAACAGTATAGGAAGCTGCGTTGGGGGTTAATCATTAACTCTATGTGGATTTGGGTGGTAATTCCCCACTAAGAGACAGCTCCTTATTATCCTGTGATTTCTGTCACAATAGTATGGTGGCCCAATCTGAAGAAAGACATAATTGATGTTCTGAAAAAGTGCACAGTGTGTGAAAAATATGCCAGAACCAAGGCTCTGCAGCCAACAGTTAACCCAGTACCTGACCCTGAACCATTTAAGGTTTGGGGACTGGACGTAGTGGGACCCTTCCCAGAAACCAAGCTGAATCAATGTTTCCTAATTGTAGCCATTGACTTTGCCACACGTTGGCCCATCTTCTGGGCAACAAAAGATCATAAGGCAGAAGCAATAAATTGATTCATCAATAAAGCAATCATAGCGGACTACGGCACTCCAGACTACATCATAACAGATAGAGCAAAAGAGCTAACAGGCCACGTAGTAAATGACAATCTAAAAACAAAGAACATCAAACACTCCACAACCTTGCCCTACAGGCCACAGGCCAACGGCAGAGTTGAACGCCTGAACGGCAGCCTTATCAGAACCCTCAAGAAAATAATGGATGGCAAAGCCAAAGACACATGGCCACTCTACGTAAAACATGCATTGTTAGTATCCCGGGTTTGCACCAATAAAGGGACAGGCTACTAATTGTTCAAACTAACATACAGGTAAAAACCAGAAATAAACACCCACAACAACCAACTGTATGTGAAGATTTCCCCAGGGAAGCCTCCCACAGTAGAACAAACACCAGCTCTACAACACATACACCTCAAAGCCAAACTAGCAGAAACTAAAAGGCTCAAAGCACAAAAGTTAACCTCAACAGAGGACCCACTCCCCATCAACTCCCCTTTCTGGGTCCTTGCTGGGAACAGGAAGGAGCTAGACTCAGTACACAGAGGGCCAGGAAGAATCATCAAATACCAATCAGACAGGAACACCTACCTGGTTAAGTTCCAGGGCGCCAAAGAGCCCATCACCAAGAAGTACCACAGATCTTGCCTCTGCCTTAGCAAGGGAGAACATTTGACCTGGTTGGTACCAACTAGCAAACAGCTCCAGGAACATCAGGCGGCAGCCGTCAAGACAAAGCCCCCTCCTGATGTACCTGAGTAACCCCTTAAGGGAGGGGTGTGTTGAGGATCTGGATGT
Source organism: Entomophthora muscae (assembly GCA_014839935.2). Lineage (NCBI taxonomy): Eukaryota > Fungi > Entomophthoromycota > Entomophthoromycetes > Entomophthorales > Entomophthoraceae > Entomophthora > Entomophthora muscae. The sequence goes on along the minus strand of QTSX02000837.1, from coordinate 20,042 downwards.
ACAAGTATTCTGGCTACCGCCATCCCACTTAACATCCAGTCATTGCCCAATTTGGTGCCTTCCCAATATACCATTTGACATACTGGGAATGGCAACAAACCAATATCACATGGCTGTCCAGGTACCCAGCGGCTTGAACCCATCCCACACATGACCAGCCCCTAGGTTCAATCTAACTAAAATCTCTGCCACAGCTAAAGCCTTACAAGTCTAAAGTATTATCCAATAAAGTATACTCCTTCTCTTATTAATTCCATATTTGAAGCTTCCCCAAAAGGCGCTCTTGATCAAATTTAAGCATTCTTTATTTGGTAATGTTGTAACTGTGCTGTTTTAGCAGAGCTACAACGGGGAAAATATTTAGAAACTAGATAATATTCTTTATTGTGAGATAGTGATTATATAGCTATTGTGAATCAATGGATAGCAGGAACCTGATTGGTGATCACACGGCTGGATGGGAAAGGGGGTGGCTTGATCCTGCTAATGAGTCAAGCGCCAAACCAAGGTATCCACCGTGAGGGATCATCATTTGTTCATGTTGATTGATTTGGTAATCCAAGTTGACTTCCTGGTCTGGCTTCAAGTGACCAGGTAATTGGATTGCAGGTCACAAACCCGCTTGGTTGGAACCTTGCTGGCGGGTTGAGCCTGCGGTTTTGGCACCCCCCGGCTGAAAGTTGGCCTCCTCAGGAGGCAGGTTGTCAGGGAGGTTGTCAGGAGCCCGGGCGCCATATTGAACCAGTTGTTGTTTGGTGGCAGGCAGGGCAGTTTCTTGTTGTTTCTGTCTTGCTTTGCAAGGTCATAGGCAGTTGTGGTGTAATGTCTTGTCTTGCTTGCGTTTCCTGAGCCCTTGCACGAGGTAAGTGTTATTGTTGTTTACCTTTAGGATTATTGCTGGCCCTACTTTTTTGGGTTGTAATTTGCTTTTGTCAACATTCATGACCCAGACTTTGTCCCCGACTTCATGTCTCTGGCAGATGGGTACAAAGGTTTTTTGTAAGCATTTCTTTTCTTTGGCTGCTTGTTTGCTGTTGGCCTCTATTACTTGAGGATCAGAGCGAGGGGGGACTTGACTTGGGATTTCCAGTTTGGGTCCTGTCAATTCTTGAATGATATTAGGCTGTGTGCCGTATACCAGTTCAAACAGGCTTTTCCCGGTAGATCTGTTCACCCGGGTTTGGCACACAAGTAATGCAGTTGGTAGCTGCTTATACCAGTCTTCAGGTCTCCTGGCGGTGAGTTTGGCTAAGGCTTGCACGAGGCTACCATTAAGCCGCTCTACACGTCCATTGGCCTGTGGATGGTATGGTGTTGTGACGGTGTGTTTGGCCCCATTTTTGGCAAGGTACACGTTGGTGTTTTCAGAGGTCAATTCTTTGCCCCCATTGGTTATCAGGAGTTCTGGCTTTCCAAACTTACTGATTATTTCCTTGCCAATGAATTGTCGGACGTCATTACCGGTGTGTGTTTTCACTGCTTGGGCTACTGGCCACCTTGTTGCAAAATTGATGGCAGTGATGATGTATTTTTTGTTGTTGTGCTTTCCTGGCATGGGGCCCACAATGTCCAGAGCCCATACCTTGAACAGTAGTTGGGTTTGAATGGGGAGTACAGATTTTGGCGGGGTTTTGCTTCTGGCAAACTTTTTGCAGACCTTGCACTGTTCTAGCACTTCCTGGACATTGCGGTATAAGTTTGGCCACCAGGCTTTATGTTTTAGGAATTCATATATATTTTGGCTCTTAGTATGTCCAAGATCTCTGTGATAGCAAAGAATGGTATTGACTTGTTGATGTGTGGGAATGTAGGGAATGGTTGTGTCATCCAACATCTTTCTGTGAAGAGTCCTGTATATGTCAGCAAAGAGGTGCTCATTCTTGATGACTGTTTCTTTTGTAATATTGGTTGTGACTGCAGGGAACCCTTTGTCTTTTGTACAGAGCACTAGGAGAGGCCAGTCTGGGTTGAGCCCATTCTCTCCCCTAGACACGCAGACATACAGACGGGACAGGGCGTCCGCCATGGCAAGTTTGGCCCCAGGCTTATATTGGTGAGCATGTTAAACCTTTCTAGGGTTTCCATCCACCACGCTTGGCAGCGTTACAAGTTTTCCTGTGTCTTGAAATAGATGAGCAACTTATGATCAGTTAGTGCTGTGAATTCTTCCTGCCGTTCCAGGTAACAGCACCATTTGACTAGGCAGTGTATGATGGCCAGTAGTTCTTTGTTGTAGATAGGGTATCAACACTTGCCATCTGTCAGCTTGCGTGACTTGTAGGCTACAGGCAGGAAATCACCATCACTATTCTTAATTTGTAGTACTCCCCCAATGAATGCATCTGAAGTGTTGGTTTCCATCTGGTACTCTCCGTCTTGTTTGGGGTATTGTAAGATGGGAGCTTCTGTGAGCTTTTCCTTGAGACGTCTAAAACAGAGGTCACATTGGGGGGTCCATACAAACTTGGACTTGGCGCCTGTTATGGTGGACAAGGGGGCGGTCAAGACGCTGCAGTCAGGTATGAAACGTTGTACATAGGCCACCATTCCCAAGAAAGTGTGTAGTTCTGACTTGTCCTTAGGAGGTGGCATTTTGCAGATGGCTTGTATCTTCTGATTTTTGGGGTTGATGCCATCCTTTGAGACTATGTGTCCCAAGAAGGGTAGTTGCTCCCAGAAGAACTGGCATTTAGAGGGCTTGGCCAGCAGTTTATGTTGTTCCAGGGTCGCAAAGACTTCCTCCAGGTCCTTGTGATGCTGTTCCACCAAGGGGCTGTAGACAATGATATTGTCCAGGTACATGAGGGCGTGTTTGCCTATATGTGGTGCAAACACTTTGTTCATGAAGGTTACAAAGGTGGACGGGACATTGGTCATGCCAAAGTTGAGTACCACACATTTGTAGGAGCCGTACTTAGTGCGGAAGGCTGTCTTGGGGATGTCTTCCTCCTTGATGCGGATCTGGTTGTAACTGTGGTTAGATCAATCTTGGAGAAGACAGTGGCTCCTCCCAAGGCGTCAAAGAGATTTTCAATTAGTGGTAAGGGGTAACAATTCTTGATGGTGACTTTGTTCAAGGCGCGGTAGTCTGTGACCAGGCGTAAGGTACTGTCCTTTTTAGCCACAAAGAATACGGCAGCCCCAAAGGGAGACTGTGAGGGGCAGATAAGTCCTTTTTCCAGTGCTTCCTTGAGATAGGTGCATAGGGCGTTATCCTTGTTTGGTGTTAGTCAATAGATGGGGCGTGCCTTGGGTACAGCCCCCTTGAGCTGGATAGAGTGTTGGATGTGTTTCTCAGGGGGTAGCCCAGGTAACACCTCCTTAAAGATTTCTGGGTGACAGGCCACAATGTTGCAATCTTGCGGCGTGGAGGTGTCCTGGTGGTCCTTGAAGTGTATGATTTCATACTGACAGGAGTCCCAGTCAATAGCTTTCAGGTTTTCCTTCTCATCTGAGGTCTCTGTGATGCGTACAAAGACATGGTCTTGTAGGAGTTGGTCTACAGAGTCTGGGTAGATTTGGTGGTTGACACCTTTGCGCTTGATGGTCAGCACTGAGGTCACCCAGTCTACGTGAGGGTTGTTTCTCCGCAATCAGTCTAGTCCCAGTACAATGTCAAACTTAGGGAAGTCAATGACGGGACCTTGAATGGTGTAGTGGAGGTTCTCAAGCATGACAGAGAAGGGGGCAGTTTACTTTGTCACGGCAATGTGATGTTCATCAGCCAGGACCATGTTTTTAATCCGCAAAGGATTAGTGGCCAGCTTGAATTTATCCACAAAGCTACTGTTGACTAAGGTTCAATCTGCGCCCAAGTCCAGGAGTGCTGAGCCTGTGTAACTGCAAAAGCGGAAAGGGTAAGACATCAATTTATTGGGATGTCTGGCAATGGTGTACAGTACCGGGTCTTCCGAGGGCACTTGGATCATTGGGCATTGGTCCACGTCCTCGGGTCGGTATTCATTGTTGGGCAAGTCAGGAGTTGCGTGGGGAGAGCTTGGCTTGCTTAGTGCTCTCCCCGGGCTTTTCCCTCATCTTGGTTGCCTTGGGTGGCGGTGACACGGAAATGGGTACAATTTGATTGGCCGTTATTCCCATTCCCATTAAAACCTGTGGGTTTGTGGTTGTTGTTGTTGCCGTTACCTCCAGGAGGTGGTTGCAAGGAGAGCCCATTTGAATGTGAGTCCTTGGGTCTCTCTTGTTTCCCAGTCTGTGCCTTGTGCAGAGCGTTGGAGGTTTGTACCACTTTTTCTGCTTCACGGTACAGGCTTTGCAGGTTGGTAACCTGGTCCAGGTTCACATGTCTCATCATGTGCAACTTGAGAGCGTCATAGTACATGAGGTGTGTTGCTGGGGTGTCAAAGGCCATGTCAGATGGGGCGCGGAGATGGAGTTCCTTGTAGGTGTGGGTGAGTTCCTTCACGGTGCCTGTCTGAGTCAGGTTCTTGACTTGGCGTATGATCATGAGTGCTGTATCCTTGAGCACAAACCTTGCCAAGAAGTCCTGTTTGAAGGTGTCCCAGTTCTTTTCTGTGTGCTCTTTGTCCCATTTGTCACACCAGGTGCCAGCGTCATGGGCCAGACAAATGGAAATCTCCGCAATCCAAAACTGCTGTGGGCACTCCATCTGAGCCAACTTGCTTTGGGCGGACTGAATCCATGCAGCAGCATTGTTGTCGTTGGCCCCCGCAAAGGGTTCCAAGGCGGTGCTGCAAAGTCTTTGTGTGACATGAGAAGGCATGGTGGTCTCGTCAGCTGGTTGTGGTGTTGATGAGGGTGCCTGAAAGAACCCTAGGGCGGACAGGTCGTTGAAGGCGGGTAGCGGGATCACTGTGTTTTGGTAGAGAACAAAACCATCAGGTATCTTGGTACCAGGAGTATACGGAGTCCAGTCAGGCGGGAGGCCAGACATAATTCTGTCGAGGATTTGTTGGCCGCGGCGTGTGCGGGCAACAGGCAGAATTTTTCAAAATAAGGTAGGATGGAGAGCCTACCTGTTCTACCGATGTTGTAACTGTGCTGTTTTAGCAGAGTTACAAGGGGAAAATATTTAGAAGATAGATAATAATCTTTATTGTGAGATAGTGATTATATACCTATTGTGAATCAATGGATAGCAGGAACATGATTGGTGATCATATGGCTGGATGGGAAAGGGGGTGGCTTGATCCTGCTAATGAGTCAAGCGCCAAATTGAGGTATCCACCGTGAGGGATCATCATTTGTTCATGTTGATTGATTTGGTAATCCAAGTTGACTTCCTGGTCTGGCTTCAAGTGACCAGGTAATTGGATTGCAGGTCACAAACCCGCTTGGTTGGAACCTTGCTGGCGGGTCAAGCCTGCGGTTTTGACAGTAAATAAAACAACTCTATAGTGAAAACAGTTAATTTCATAGCAAATTATTTTTGAAGTGTTTTTTATTATATTTTTAAATGCTTTTACACTATTTTTATTTTATTTTTGGATTCTACATGATAATATTACCCCAAAAAGCTATCTGGAGCTTAATTTTTACTAGGAAAAGTGTTCAGCATTTGGTTTTTTACTTGTTAAAAAAGGATCAACTTTCAGTAGGCTACATGATAGTAAACTCTATCTAGACTCTTCTAAAGTGTCAACTTGGATGTAAAATTTATGTTGATAGTCAACATGCAGACAGTTTAAATGCTGATGGTTTCCCAATTGAATTAGTCTATGAGCATAAACCAACAATCCTTAGCCGCAAATAGGACCAAATATGCCACTTTCAAAGAAGGTGCCAAAGGAAGAAAACCCAAATGTACAAAAAGCAATGGAGAACCAACTCAGTAAGGAAAGGGAACAATTCAAAAGCAAAAGCAGCCCCACCAAGTCAATGTATCTCAAGTTGGGGATAAATTTTGGGTAGTCAATCATGATCAACACAATTTAGATCCTGGCCTAGGAGGACCATGAATTTTCATGAAAGCCATCCCAATAACACCTATCTCATCAAGGGAGTGTTGCCTAAAAAACTCTCAAGCAAATTTAGCATGATTGACTCTGCCTATAAAGAGCAGGACAAGCCCAGAGATACAAATGCCTGCCAGTATCTGAGGCCAAACTGGACCAATGCTAAACTTGACTCTTAGATACCAGAAAGGAAACTCCTAAAGCTCTGCTTTCTACTGCCCCCTGGGGGATGCTATAATATCTTTGATACTCTCTCATGGTAAATCATTTCCATGAGGAATGACTCACCTAGCCAAGTATAGGGTGGCCTCAAGACTTGATCCAGATGTTACATTAATATCACCAAGAATAATTTTCCAGAAAAATCATACTCCTATAAACAACATGATGCACATGCTCTATATGGATGCTAAGAGGCATATTAACAGGCTATTTAAAGATTGTATTCTATTTCAATAAAGATATTTCTAAGTATATACTTCTTGGAAGTATATAAAATGAGGCAAGGGAGGGATTAAGAAGAGAATGTTAATTTAATTGATATAAGGGTAGGTATTATAGAGTATAAAGGGAAGGCACATGTTGTTCATGTATTTTCCTCATGGGACTTGAAATTTTTGATCCATGTATAATGTGGAGGGATATGGCAGAGGTACCACTGACCATTTGGTAGTTGGGTGGTTTCTTGGAGAAATGATATCCTAATAGGGAGTAGTTGAGGATGTTGTAACAATATGAATCAATTACGAAATTTCCTTAATTTTTTATGATATACTTCTAAGAAGTATGTTCTTGAACATATAATCTGTATCTAAAACAATTTTGAAGGTAGTGGCTAAGATCATGGGGCACTATAGAAGTTAGATGGCTTTTGAATTGGTTCTGTTGAGCTATGAATAGTTTTCTGGAACAAAAATATCCTATTAAAGGACAACTGGGAGGTCCATATTGGGTAGAGCTTTATGGAATATCTAGCTTTATGGTGATTAGATAGGTAAAGTTAGAAGGGGTCTTTTTTGGAGACAATTAAGTTATATATGCTTGCAATGTAAAAGGGGTTGATTTTTGAAGTTGATTGGGATTGAGCCAATAGTTCAGCTCTGGATTAAGTTAATTCTGTTTGAAATCTATAAGTTTCTTTCAAAGTCTGCTCGATAACCACAAACGTATCGTGACAATTCAGAACCATCTAATCAACTCAAGGGCCAGGAGTGAGATCCCGATTTTTCCTCATTAATTAAAACGGGGTTGGTTTAAGGTTTATTGGCATAGGGGGTTTAGGGTGCCAGTCCGAGTTCCTTTATGGGGCTCAAAATAGTATCCTTTTGGAATTGGGGGGTTGACCCTTTATTCACTATGCTTTAGCGGGTTAAATGTTTTGCGCTTGCTCCCACAAAGCGCCATGTGCTAAAGTCTATTCTTGACAAGTCGATTTCGATGCAAGCCCAAATGCTCGGGTAGATTGGGGCTCCGCCAATCAAACGCTGGTTAAATGTGTTTCTATAGTGCAGGCGATGATGATGGGTCAAGTATGATAATTAAAAATTATTTGGGGTTGGTGGGTAAATTGATTGATGCGGGGGTGGGAGTTGCAGATTTTATAATGAAAAATAGTTTTTAAATGCATTTTTTATAAAAATAATAACGCAGCTTTCAGTCCCAATCAGAAGAGCAATTTGTTATAATTGATTGCTAATAAGATTCGATGGGTGTAGAAGGCTTTATAGTGAACACTTGGCTTGGGAAATGCATATGCATTAAATTATGGCTGGGTTCTATCTTGGCACAAATAAAAGCCGCAGCAGCACCCAATGCCAAGGTCAGCAATATATCAAAGGACTGGCTGGCCATACAAAGCCTTGGTGGGATTCGGGTTAAAGGATAAAGTGCATGCTGAAATAAAATTTAAATCAATTCTGCTGGAACGCGGCTGTGAGATATGGGATTAAGCAAAAGCATCATTTGCATGGATTCAGCTTTTGCCCAATAAATAGCTATGCCTTGGAAGCAGTTCCGTTTGGATACAATACATTGATGGCATACTCAATATATTACTTGGCATGTACAATAGGCGGCGGTGCAACCAAGTCACATATAAATATAAAGATGAAGTTTGGAAAAAAGACATCCAATAATGAAGTCTTATTTAGCTATTTCTCTCTTAGTTGCCCTATCTGGTGCTCAGGAGGACACATCCAAGCGCTCTCCTCCCGCCAGCGATCCCGCCGCGGTGGAAGCTACGTGCATCAAGGTTTGCAAGAGCAGCGACAATGTATGCAGGGCCGAGTGCGCCAAGGTTCCCAGTCCTACTGAAGCCAGCATTGGGCTCCACAATGAGTGCATCCGCGAGTGCAACGAACTCCCATCCGGACCAGAGGCTGCTGCATGCCAAGTTACATGCACCAAGGATAACTTCATGAACTACACCCGCCCAGAGCCCGTGGAGGAGGAACCCACCAATAACTCCACCGAGACCAAGAACTCCACTTCCACCAACAGTACTTCCAAGGGTGGCTCTAAAAACTCTACAAAATCCGGCTCCACCTCAGCTTCCAGCGATGCTTTACTCGCCTACAAGTTCCCCGCCTATGCATTGGCTGGGCTTGCATCATTCTATCTAGCCTAATTTCATTAAACACTAACTAGGTCAGCCTACATTTTCATCTAATCCTCCTAATAATTTCCTTCAATAAACCACCCTCGTGACATTCCATTAGCACACGAAGAAAATCTCCACCACATTTCAATCACTTGAAAATACCACATCAATTTTCGTCAATCTAAAAAACTAGAAGAAGAATAATAATCATTTTAAAACAGAAGATCAAAAATTGAAATCTTTATATTCCCAACCCCAGATTTAAAACGCATCATGAAACTTAAGTTGCTACGTACCACTCTTTTGGACTCATTTAAATTTAACAAAGCTTAACAAGAATTGTATAGCTTTAAAATATCTTCATATTGCTACCAATAAGTTATTTCAACCATTTAATTAACCCAATTTAAAAAACTATTGATGAAGTCAAGTTTCAGAAATGAAATCATATGTACCTTCTTAACCCCAACCATCATATGTAGAGCCATATACCAAGTGCCAAAAATTCAGAGTAAATCCCCCAACAAGGTTCTGAGTCAGAAAGGGAAACCCGGGACTCAACTTGCTTTAGCTAAGACCCAAAGACAAGACACATCAAGCTGATTTACCATTTGAGATATCAAAACTGAGGAATTCCATATATAGAGCATAGATCATTCACCAGGAATTATGACAGCATAGTAGGAACATCTAACTAGCCCCTGATACCACACAATATACTAAACAATCTCTTCTTCTCAAATAAAGATACTCTATACAGTAGTTTTAAAAGCTATGGCAACAAGCAAAATTACTTCAGATTTAAACAAATTTAACTCAGATGTAAACAAAATTGAAATAAATAACTGTTGCAACCGAGTTTCCAGACTCATCCACTAATGAATCTTACAATACACAGGGGTCGCTCAATGAGTCACCCCTTGACGTGTCCAATGACATGAACTAATCTGATGCCAATGCCAAATAGCGGGCACTTCATCCTAATTAGGAGTGTTGCCAATTTGACCTGTTGATCCCTGCACAAGTTATTCCTTGGCTCCAAACCTTACATGGAACTTCCCACTATGCCACCCCTTGTGGCCTTGTGGCTTTCCCCATATAGTATATTAATCACAATATTCTACAATAAACAACACAGTATTCTATTCATTCTTGTCCTTTCTATTGGAATGTTGTCTTCTCCAATCAAATACTGAACTCTAATTGGTTCAGTTGCAACAGTGATAGCAGTGGTAGGTTCATGACCTACTAAAAAGAAAAATCCCCCCAAGAAAGGACGGAGTACGGGCTGTATGGCTACTCCCCATCAAGAGACCTTCCTGCAAATCCCCAAGGGGGACATCCCCGACGGGTATATTATTTACCAAGACCAGCTAGTACTTACAAGTGTGTATAATTGACTCTGGCTCAGGCAGCGCAATGCAAGCGTCACCCCACCCCAGTCAGATCTTTCTCAATACATGCTCAACCTCCAGCTGGAATCCTTTGTGGGTGGGGTCAAAGGGGCCAACATTGTCAGTTGGCTCCACTCCACCAAAACCTGCCTCCGTATCTGTCATGTACCTGAGCCCATGTGGGTTGCTACTGTGTCTGGGCGGCTCACAGGGTCTGCTGCTGTGTGGTTTACCAACTGGGACAGCCAAGAAATTGATGTCACCTGGGCATCATTCAGGGACGCTGCAAAGTCCTGCTATAGAAAAACCTTCTCGCCTATTGTGGTGAGAACTCCCCTCCCTGGCCATTAAGCAGACCAGGTCTGTCCCTGAATACCTTGCTGCCTGGCAGCAAGCTCTTGCCACCGCCCCTGAAGCCATGACCAATGGAAACACCATGCTTCTGACCTTGATAGTTGATGTGCTCAAGCCCCATATCTGTAGTGAGTCCCCGTAGGTTGATGCACCTCCATTGATGACTGTTACAAGGTCATTGTGGAGGCCAACAACCAGGCTTTGATGGGCTTCTGCCGTACTAATGATGCTCCACCTCCATCTCGTGCAACACCTGGCAGTGCCCACAATCAGGTGTGCTGGTTCCAGCCCCGGCAACAAGAGAATGGGGTTAAGTGTCCCCACAAGGGGAAACTCTAATTAGCGCAAATTGAGGACCCAAGAAAAGCCTGGGGGTTGTAGATACAAGAGGTTCTACAACCCCACTTGACCCTTGCTCTCAATCCCTCCTTGCAAAGAACCCCTTTGATTACAATGTTCATGATGTTGAACCTCTTGACGTCTTTTAGGTTCATAGCAACAAACCCATTCTCCAAGCAAGCCATTCTTCAAATAAAGTAACCCGCTTGGCCTATCCCTTCTGTTTCCAAGGGAACACCCACAAACTTTTGGTAGATACTGGGGCCAACCACACTATGGTTGACCAGATGTTTGCTGGCTCTCCATAACTAGACCAAGTGCCCAGATGATTCAAGGCAGTAAAAGTAGCTGACTCCTGAAGAGTGGCAATTACCCATGAGATGGTACCCTTCTCTGTGAGAATGGGGAACATCCAGGTTAAGCTCTCTGGACCAATTATGGCAGGGCTCAGCCATGACGTTATTGCTGGATTGACTGGCTGCAACACACCTGTCCCTATATTGACTGTGATATGTCTGTCATCACCTTTAACAGGAATGGGGTGGGTTTCTAGATCTATCCTATCAAAATGAGCAAGTAACTTCATGATACTGTGTTTTCAGAATCACAGAGACGGGTACATACAATTCAAGGGGGGGAAACTGGGCTTTAATCAATGTTCAGTTGAAGTTATTCACGCCAAAACACTTGCAGCTCCTCCCTTGACCTCTTCACCATCACCAGCACTTGCCACACTCCTCAAAGAATATAAGGACATTTTCAGTGAGACACTGGACCAACTACCTCCTCCCCAGGAGATACAACATTCTGTACAACTACAAGGGTCACTACCTAAGGCGCGTCCCCTCTATTATCTGACGCCCAAGGAAGACAAAACTCTCTGTCAACACCTTGTGGACGCACTCAACAAGGGCTTCATCCGCCCTTTCCTCTCATCCTACCAGGCTGAAGTATTCTTTGTAGGCAAGAAGGACGGGTCCCTTTGGTTAGTGACTTATTACTGTGCCCTAAACAAAGTGAATGTCAAGAAAAAGTAGCCCCTGCTGTTGATTGACAACCTGTTTGATACACTTGCAGGTGCAAAGGTCTTTAGCAAGATTGATCTCACTGCAGGGTACAACCAGGTCTGCATTGCACCAGGGGATGAGGCAAAAACTGCCTTCCGCACGCGCTATGGGTTGTTTGAGTGTTGTGTCATGAACTTTGGAATGACCAACGCTCCCTCCACCTTTGCCATGTTGATGAACAAAGCATTTGAGGAACTGATTGGAAAATGTGTGGTTGTGTACCTTGAAGACATTATTGTCTTCAGTCAAGATCAAACCACACACCTCCAACACCTCCGTGATGTCCTCAACACCCTTCATAAGAATCAGCTGAAGGCCAAGCCTTCCAAATGAAAATTCCTCAGGTCAGAGATCCTATTCCTTGGGCACACCATCTCTGCCTAGGGAATAAAGCCAAACCCTGCCAAGATTAAGGCAATCACAAGCATGTCATCCCCACTAATGTGGGCCAGGTGCATACATTCTTAGGCATGGTTGCCTACATTTGCAAGTTTATCCCCAATTGCAGAGAACTCATTGCACCTCTCACTGAGCTCTTAAAAACCAAACAGCGCTTTCAATGGACCCCTGCTAGAAATCAAGCCTTTGAGACATTGAAGCAAAGACTTACAACTGCACCTTTATTACAATTCCCTAATTAGAACTGCAGTACAAACTTGAGACTGATGCCTCTGAAAGAGCCATAGGGGGTGTACTTTGGGTAGAAACTGACAAAGGTTCCTTCCTCCCTGTAGCCTACAAATCCAGGAAGCTCACTGACTCTGAGCCACACTACCCCATACATGATAAAGAGTTAGTGGCAATTGTGCACTGCGTCAAGGAATGGTGTTGTTACCTGGAAGGGGCCACCTTTCCACCTTGCATCCTGAAAGACCACAAGTTGCTCCAATACTTCAATATACAGTCTCATTTGACACAACTTAAGACAGGATGGGTCAAATGCCTGTCCCTGTACCAACTATGCATCAAATACAATTTTGGAAAGTAACTTGTCAATGCTGACACCCTTGCCAGATTATATGTAGCGTCCATCACGGGAGACAACAGCTTAGACCCAGACTGGACAATGCTCTACCTGTGTCCTGAAGCAACCTGCTACAAAGGCCTTAACTCAGTAAACATCTCCAAGCTGAAGGACAATTAAAGTCAGTTCACCACTGATGCTGGCAATGTCTGTTGCCGGGCAGAGACAAGTGAGAAGACTCCATACATTACCACCACCCAGCAAGGAGATACCATACTACATTACCACTGCACCTTGGGTCACATCAGAGGGAGTAACCTCTTTGAAATAATAAAACATAAGGTTTGGTGGCCTCATATGTGCCAAGACATCTTGGACCTCCTCAAAACCTGTGTGCTATGCGAGAAAAATACATCAAAACCTGCACCCCCAAGTCTGTACTGCCCATCAAAGCCATGGAACCCTTTGAACAGTGGGACCTTGACATTAATAGGCCCCTTCCTGAGGATAGACTAGGAAAAAGGTACATCATTATGGCCATTGACTACTTTACCTGTTGGCCAGTAGCGTGGGCAACCACTAACCACACACTGCCATGATCACCTGCTTTATTGGTAAAGAGATTGTGGCCCACTTTGGGCGACCCAAACGTCTCATCACAGATGGTGGGCCCAAACTTGTAGGGAATGTCATGAAGGCATACTGCGCCAAAAATGCACTCAAAGAATAGTCACAACCCCTTACCACCCTCAAGCCATTGGGCATGTGGAACAACTGAATGGTTCCCTAGTCTAAATGATTGCTAAGCTCCCACAAGAACACCCCAATACTGCATGTACTGAACACCTTCCCACTGCCCTGCTCATTTTACAGGCAAGAATCAACATGGGCACAGGGTTCAGCCCCAGCACTTTGGCCTTTGGGACCCCTGATAGCTTGACAAGAGTAGAGCAAGAGAAGTTGCAATCCACAGTTCTCAGAAAACCTCTTTAACAATAACCTCCTTGCTGACCCAGTGGCGCGCCAAAGCCCAAGACATAGAGCATAAACAAATTGAGGGGCAGACAAGGCACTTTGAGGCCAGATATGCCATAGGTGACCCAATCTATGCCCTCAACCCCAATTCTGCCAAAATAGAACCCAATCACCTGGGGCCCTTCAAGATAGCTTCAGTTTATGACAACCACACCTATCAACTTGAAGATGCCCAAGTAAACATCAAGAAACTCCACCATGATTTTTTGCGCCCCTGCTGCTCCATCCCCACACAAAGGTTGCTTGAGCAGACCTTCCCAGATCTCCTGTAAAATCTTATCCTGATGTCTGAAAACAAGCAGGGGGCAAGGGGGGTGTTGCAACATAGTCTTCCTCCTTGCCTTCTAATATATCTCACAATACACAGGGGGTGCTTGAGGAGACACCCCTTGACGTGTCTATCAGCATGGATCAATCTGAAGGCAATATTGAGCTGCGGGTACCTTCTCCTAATTATGAGTGCTACCAATTTGACCTGCTGATTCCTTCACAAGTTATTCCTTGGCTTCAAAACTTACATGGAACATGCCACTATGCTACCCCCTTGTGGCCTTGTGGCTTTCCCCATATACGATATTAATCATAATATTCTACAATAAACAACACCTTATTCTATTCATTTCTGTCTTTTCCACTGGACTGTTGTCTTCCCCAACCAAATACTGAGCTCCAATTGGTTCATTTGTAACAAGAGTATCTTGGCATGGCTTTTATAGGGCCAAGTGAGTATCTTCAGTTTCAGCTTCCCAAGCTGAAAGGTGATCAATCAGCTTTAGTGGGATGGAGGGCCAGGATAGGAATTTGATGTAAGGTCTGAGGGGTTGGGGTAAATTATTATAAACTAGAGCCTTTAACCCATGAGTATTAATTTTAGTTAAATAGAGGAAGGTTGGTAAAGTTTGCAATAATAACTGTACTAAAGCTCCTAAAGTTTATTAGAAGTAAGATATGGGCTAAGACAATTAATCAATCCTAATAAAATAAAATAAAGTCCAGTCTTAATGACAGAGGACTGGGTTAAATCTCTATTTCTAGGTCAGTATATTGATCACCGCTAACAGGTGAATTAAAACCATCTACTATCAAGGTTTGAGTACCGCTATAAAGTTTTCCTAACTGATGATAAAGATATTCAAAAGGAATCATAAATAAGCTAAGATTTCAAAAAATAAGGATGCAAGATAAAAAATAGATTAGAAAACACAAGCCAAAAATCTATTAAGTACCTTTTTGGGGTAAAAGTCAAACAATCTCAACTTAAAATTGAGAATGATTAAAACTCAAGCCTTTTATTCTAGCTTGAATGATTGAGGTGAGCTATAGGGGAAGCAAATATAACCAAGGGTTG
Organism: Entomophthora muscae; assembly: GCA_014839935.2. Classification (NCBI taxonomy): domain Eukaryota; kingdom Fungi; phylum Entomophthoromycota; class Entomophthoromycetes; order Entomophthorales; family Entomophthoraceae; genus Entomophthora; species Entomophthora muscae. The sequence continues at coordinate 5,009 of QTSX02000837.1, read as the reverse complement.
TTAGATAAGTTATTGGGGAGAAAAAAAGCAAGCACATGTTGGTCTGGACATTTTTACTTAAAAATTTAAAACAAGGAAAAGAGACAAGACATGGATGCAGTGGTTAGTGTTTAGGCTAACTCAAAGAAGAGCAAAAGTGGCAGAAGAGCAGGAAAAACTTAGTCCAAGACTGTTTGCATAAGTGAAATTAAAAACATGGTAAAGTCTTTTGGAATTGGGTGAAATTAATTATAGTGCTTAGGCACTGGGTTCAAGAATTGTAAGCAATAGAAGTTAAGTCTAAAAATTAATATTAACCTTAAATTTAGGTTTAAACTTTGAAGTGTAAGTGGGAAAAAGTGTTGAAATCAAGTGTAGTGGTTTATTGGTATGTGTTGTGGTGTCCAATACAAGGAATGTAATAAAAATGAGGCGTCATAAATAGCAGGTGATAAGGTGAATCATGACATTTGAGAAAGCCCATCAGAATTCTGATGCTGTATGCCAGGACAATGTAGCACAGTAAAATTGTAGCCTTATAACCAGAGCACCTACCTAGCCAGACATTCTTCTGGTTTTTTAAGTTGTTGTAACTGTTTGAGAGAGGCATGATCAGTGACAATGTAGCTCTTCTCATGTTTTTTTAGAACTTTAAAGTGGAGATGATGGGGCAATCTACACTTTTGTCACCAATTTGTGACAGGATAACCCCAATGACAAGGTCACTAGCATCAGTATAGATTATGAACTCTTTGCTGTAATCAAGGTATATAATAATAGGCGCCTTTTTAACTTAATTTCTTGAAAGTTTTAAAGGCTTGCTGTTGGCTGGTGGTTCATTTGAAGAAGACATTTTGTAGTCGCTGGGCCAGGGTTAACTGATACTGAAAATTCAGGGATGAATTACCTGTATTATTTCATTGTGCCCAAGATTAATTGACTTTTCTCAAGGTGGTGGTGGGAAAACATTTTTTCAATGACCTCAACTTCTTGGTTATGGGGCATATCCTAGTCTTAGTTAGCTCATGACCTAAGAACTTCAGTTGTTTCTTAAAGAAGGCACACTTGGATGGTTTCAGCTTAAGCCCAAATTCCCTGATCTTGATGAGCACCCCCTTAAGATGAGCCAGGTGGTCAGTGAACGTGGCGCTGAACACAGTGACATTGTCTAGATAAACTAGCGCACATGAAAGCTTCAAAACCTTTAAAATAGAATCCATAGCACTATTAAATGTAGCATGATAGTTACAGAGTCTTGGAGCTGTAAATATATTAAGATAAACCTTCAGATTTGATAAGAACAGACTTCTGTCTTTTCTCAGGCAAAAGATTGACTTGCAATAACCAGAAGCTAGGTCCATTGTTAGGAAGAGCTTGGAGCTTCCAGGCCAACAAAGAGCATCACCTATGCACTGAAATGGATATGAATCTTTTTTATCAAGGAGTTTAATTGACAGTAATTTTAAGGGTTAAATGGCAAGCAGCGCTATTCAGTGAAAAACAATGAGGGTAAATTAAACAAACTGTCAACATCAGGCACCCACCCTGAAGGGAATAATTTACCAACATGGTGGATTAAGACATAGGGGTTAACCCAGTGATCATAGAACCTATAGGAATAGAAACCATACCCAGGTGTAATAACTCTCCCAAGATTTTGTATCTTCCAATTAAGGGGGTTGAAACGCCCAAGGTGGGCATATAGTAGTTTTCAAACCTGTTGAGATAAATGTATATGATTCAGTTTAGAACACATGAACTCAGTCATAAAACGGATTTCAACTGAAACCAGTTGAAGGTTAATTTACTCAATAAAGCTTCCATTTATCTAGGCCAGAAAACAAAAATTAGTCAATCATAAAACAACAAAAAGTCAAATACTGAATTCTGAAAATGAGATAGCAAACACATGGAACTCAGATTCATAACACACACAATACAGTCACTTGCTGAATCATTCTAATCAAATTTTATTATGAGTTTATGGCAGATATTATAAAAACAGAGAACACATGAGGTTCATTCAAAAAATTGATGAACTCAAACACAAAACAACTCATTTTTTGAAAATATTGATTATTTTTGGGACTCAAATTAGAAATAGTGGATTTCAGGAGTGAATCCACCAAAATCTATTCAGGGAACTAAAGCATTATTTTCAATGTATGTACATCTAAATTTGGACATTTATATCTGAGAGACTGTAACAAATTCAACTGACAAAGTTGGATTCCAAAAACCCTCTAGTGGATAACAGATTTTCCCTTTTATGTTCTTTATCCAATCATCTCCCTCATTCTGTATTTATTATGGACTTTTTAAATTTTTCCCTAAATACTTATCATGATAGCTCCCTGAGAGTTATCTTGGTTTCCTAAAAAACTATAATAGAAGAGTAAAAAATGACAAAAAACCTCAGTTTGGCATAAAAATCAACATTTTGCAATTTAATTTTACAGTAGTTTTAAAAGCTATGGCAACAAGCAAAAACAATCCAGATTTAAACAAAATGAACTCAGATTTAACCAAAATTAAAAATAAATAAATTTATATTTATTTACAATAGATTTGGGCTCATTTCAATTTTGCTTAAATCTGAATTCATTTCGTTTAAATCTGAGTTCATTTCATTTCTTGCCATAGATTTTAAAACTACTGTAAATTTTGAAAAAAAAATTTATGCAGAATTTTTTCCCTTGTTGTTTGAGGAAATGCTTCAGATAAGTTTTTCCATGTTTATATCACTCTCATTTGCAATTCTTCTGACCTTATGCAATAGTTACCAGAGTTCATGGCTGTCTCCTGCCCGTAACTGGTTCCTGTTGCTATGGTCTCTGTGGTTTGGGGCCTGACCTGGTCCACCTTGCCAAATGCCTTTGAGATAATGTGGAGCACATGCCCCATTTTTCACAGAGACTGGCTCAAAAAAGAGCACACACTTAAATTAAATTTCTAAAAACAATTTTTTGCTTTTCTGTTTTAATAGAATTTTATTGCTTTTTATCAGTATGAGTTTTCAAGTGAAAGTAACACTTAATGAAATAAGCCTGTTGAAAATAGGATATATCTTTGTTTGCAAATTGGCACGCTGACTTGTGGTCAATCTAGCACCAGACCACTGGGTTCTCTAGTGCTAGATTGACCACAAGTTGGCGTGCCAATTTGCAAACAAAGACATCTCCTACTTTCAATAGGCTTATTTCATCAAGTAAAACTGGGTGCAATAACTGAGGCGTGTTTGGTCCGAGCCAAGCACAAAGACACCACATATACACCCATTCTGATCAGCTCTGTTATTGGGAGGTGTATATTTTGTTATAAAAATAAAACAAAATTAAAACAGTTTACCTATATAATTTCTTTATTTTAATTTTTGTCTCTCCATATATAGTAGCATGAAACCTTTTAGTCACTATTGTTTATTTCAAATTAGATTTTTAGATTTCTATATTAATAATTTTTGGTCATAAATGTGCACTGTTGATCATGAGTTTGGATAAATTTGATATTTTTATTGATTCTAATCCCAAAAAAGACACTCATAATATTTATTTCCTTTTTGTATTCTAGATAGTATTCTTAATTAAGACAAGTTAGTAACAGTATTATAGATTCATTCATGTGTTTTGATATTTGATATTTACATTGTCTGTTTCAGTTGCTATTGGGGCTTGTTGTTGGATTGAGTTTGTAACTTTTGTGACTGAGTTTCATGTGTTCACAAATAATATAGTAAACATAGTAGATGCGTTCTGTGACTGAAACTCATATGTTCTAGTGTTTGGTACACTTGTTGTTGAATTTTTAAGCATTTGTCCCCAGTTTGAATAGGTTGTTGTATGACTGGACATTTTTTCCAAATAGCGCTCATTTTCTGTGAAATTATCCTCTATTTAGATCTATCAAGTTGAAATATGTTTTGTGACTGAGTTCATGTATTCTAAACTGAATAATATACATTTATCTCAACAGGGCTTAAAACTACTGTACACTCCCAAGTAGCCAATCAAGGATACAGAAGTAAAAGGACAAAACAGACTGGTTTCCACAGGCTTGGTTGACAAAGATTGAGCTTGTTCCTGGTGAGAGGATTGGTTGAGAACAATGAGGCTGCATACTATCTTCCTGGCACCACTGGCAGACACTTTCCATTATTACAATACTCTGTGCTGGTTCCTATACCAGGGCGTGTCTCCATCTGAATGGATGATTGTACTAAAAAACAGAGCAAAATTAGAGTCACCTGTTTAAGCCTGATTCCCCAAAATGGGGAAAGATTAGGCAGTTTTATGAGAGAGTTTCTAAAAGACTTACAATCAATAAAAATATCTAAAGTTTTTTTTGAATAAACTCTTTTTTGATTGAGCAGTGTCAATAGGCAATACACAGAAACTTATATAGTGATGAGTAAGGAAATTGGGGAAAGAAGTGGAAGTTAAAACAACTGTTGGAAAAAGTTGTAAACATTTATCAAACAGATAAAACAACTCTCTAACTCCCCAGGAACCAACTTACCCTTACAGTATTTTTAAAAGCTATGGCAACAACCAAAAATACCTCAGATTTAAACAAAATGATTTCAGATTTGAACAAAATCCAAGTTGCTCAAGATTCAGGATTCAAATAACTTAAATATTTTTGGTTAATAAATGAACTGTCAAACAAAAAACAAAATTTCACTAGCTCATTATACAAAATTATATCAAACATCAAGCAGTGTAATGTAAACCACAAACAAAATGAGCTGACACAACAAGTGAGATGGATGGATGCTATTCCAGAGTATATTATAATCTCAGCAGGATTCATATGAGACACCAACAGAAGGACTAAAAAGAAACAAAATTGGAGAAATCTAGAATCAAGATTCCACAAGCACAAAACAAAATGAACTCACACAAGATGTGTAGTATGAGCAGCCTAAAATAGAAAAATAACAGTATAACAGCCAATCAACAGCTGTCCAATTTAGGAACATAGGCATTCAATTCATTTTAATGGCTCCTGATTTGTATGTAATGGTTTTGAGA